>VUQI01007364.1:6248-45895 GCA_015106735.1 Paratilapia polleni | reverse complement strand
CAGTTTTCTTTTTGGACTCTACTAGAGCAGCTTTGCATGATTCACAGTTTAAAATAATCCTTGTTTATCTTGTCGTGGGCCTTAGTGCAGGTCAAAGGTTGTCGCAGATGCTGCTTTACCTGACTTTGTAATGCTGTGACTGCTTTTTACTGTACTCACCTGTAAAGGACTAACACATCTCAAACATCTGGTTTCTCACAGTTTTTCTTTGTCATGTCGATGTGAGTCTCGTGCTGTTTCTCGTGTAGGTTGTTTGTTCTGCATTTCAACCAGAAACGTGGAGCTTTTGTCTCACTGACCACATGGGTTTGATGATGGGTTTTAAGCCAAAGCTGTTGGCATTCACCTGTTTTTGTTTAATAGAAACCAGAGTTTCAACGTGTGGGTCCTGCAGCTGTTCAGATTAAATCTGTGTAAACTGGAGGTCAGCCATGTTGATGGATACGGCTTATCTTCAGACGTGTGTTTGCTGATCGTCATGCTGGCTTTTACCCGGTGTGTGTGTGTGTGTGTGTGTCTGTGCATACAAGCAGCTGGTGTTGGTGTGTTTATCTGCTTCTTATTCGGACTTAGTGACCATTTCAGGGTCCAAACGCTCCCTCAGATCCAAAAGCAAACACTCTTCTGACTGCAGTACATTGATCAGCTGTTAGCTGTTAAAATCCACGTGTCCATGAAAACTCGCAGCAGAGGTGTGCACCTGGAAACGGTGTCATCAGGTTTATGTATTACATCTTAACAGGCGTTTTGTTTCTGTTTGTGCACACATCAGTGCACCTTTAGACCTCTTTAATCCCAGTCATCCAGGGATTTTCCAAAAAGAAAAGCTCAGCGTTTTGTGGACTATCAGATCAGATGAGCCTGACGTGAGTCTGTGCTGTAAATGTGAAAGTGAAGCTTCAGTGCAGCTAACCAGGATTTTACAAAAAGAGGAATGTTTTAACACGTTCCATTAAGCTTAAAGGTGACTTCTTCTGCTCATTTCCAGCTCCATCTTTTTATTCCTGGACTCTGCTAGAGTAGCTTTGCATGATTCGCAGGTCAGAATAGTCCTTGTTTATCCTTTCTGTCCTCAGGGTCCTCCTTTGTCTGAAGCTGCTTTATGCTGGCTTCAGTGTTGTGATCTGTACTGATGGTCACTGTGTCAGATTCACTGAAAATCATAGAATCTTATAAAAATGTAATCTTATATAAAATCTTAAAATCTTATAAACAGGACAAATCACACATCGCTCTATCATCACCCATGCTTGCTGTGATGTCATTATTAATATAAACAGCGGTGACCGTAGCAGTGTGTATGACGCCCTCTTTCTGCTCCATTTCACAGCTCCACCTGCAGCATCATTTCCTCTTTTCAATTCTGTTCAATTCAATTTTATTTATATAGCGCCAAATCACAACAACAGTCGCCTCAAGGCGCTTTATATTTTAGGGTAAAGACCCTACAATATTAGACAGAAAACCCCAACAGTCAGATGACCCCCTATGAGCAAGCACTTGGCAACAGTGGGAAGGAAAAACTCCCTTTTAACAGGAAGAAACCTCCGGCAGAACCAGGCTCAGGGAGGGGCAGCCATCTGCCGCGACCGGTTGGGGGTGAGGGGAAACAGAAGAGAGCAGAGGGAGACAGGACAAAAGACACACTATGGGACAGAGACAGAGTTAATAATAACTAATGATTAAATGCAAGTGGTGTATAAACATCAAAGAGACTTCTCTCCTTATACCTTCTTTGTCATCTTTTTTATTTTTGACAAGTCACACTTGATCATTTTGTGACTGCTTTTGAACCTGTTGTAGAAAGAAAATCCTACAATTAAACTACAACTGACAATACGTTTTTTTGTTAAGGGTTAAATGTTAAGACTTTCAGAGCCATTTACTGTAAAACCCTTAATGTCAGTGCTAAATTACATCATCACTCCTTTTTCTCATATTCAGTGATGCTTATTTACATACAGTATCATTTAATAATTTACTGGTAAAAAAAACCCGAAGCAGACAGTGGCTCGAGGTTTATCAAGAGGATGTTGCTGAAGAACTTTGCCTGTTTGATTTGTTGCAAGGGAATCTTTTTTTGTAATTAGACACACAAATTGTTTATGGAGGTTTACAAGACTGTATTGTTTAGTCTGGTTGAACTGGATTCAGGTTCCTTTTTACCCTTTCATGGTATTTGGGTGCAGAGCACTAAAGGAAATTTTAAAGTGTCATCTGACCTCGATCTGATCTAACTGCAACACGTGCTCTGCAATAAATTGCAACAGTTGCTAGCAGCTGGCCCAAAAGTGAATCAAGGTCTGACCAGGACTGCAGCGTTCCATTTGCCTCGGAAGTCGAATGTCGAAGCTGGGAGTGATGTCACTCCTGAGTTGAGCGCTTTCCAGTAGTAAAGTTGGGAAAGCAAGGAAAAACATGATTTGTTTTGCTCCTTAACAAGGTAGATCCATTCATGCATCACTAATAATACAGTGCAGCACTTAAAAATGCCGCTGAGTCTGGTCAATGCTCTGCATATGGCTTATTTAGCGAGTCATAACAATGGCAGCACAGATTACAAGTGTTACAGTTTTACTAATGTTTACATTCACTGCCACCATCTTGGATTGTTAATTCAGGGTTGGTGGGGCTGCTCTGACTTTCCGAGATGGAAGTCCGAAACTTGGAAATTCCAACTTCCGACTCCAAATGGAACGAACCATATGTTGTCTTCTCCGGCCAGATAATACTTGATCATGACCTTCTTGTGTTTACCTTCTACTTCCAACCGAGGGCTTTAAGTAGCTCATGTTTGTTTGCTCGTGTGGGGTTGTGTGTGTGTGTGTCTGTGTGTGTGTTCACGCGCAAAGAAATCAAGAGGAAAAAGCAACAGTTTGCAACCTCTTCCACAGATCACTGAGCAATCCATCCAGGATTGCGTACATTTTTGGAATTTAAACACTAAATCAAGCTTACTGACTAGAAATGCCAGTGCATATTTTTGCCCACATGTTTCTCTCACATCCCATGAGGAGATTATTGTATTTTGACATAAATTATCTCTCCCTATGAGCTCAGACTGATCTAACTCATAACACATGTGTTAACAGAAGTGTAACTGGAGCAGCTGAAGTCACCCTGCATACTGAACATTTTCTGCGTTTGCACTGTTTTATCTGGAAATCAAACTGCTGGCTGATTAAGAGCCAAGATAGAAAATCTCACTAACGTTCTGTCTCTCTCATGTGAGTGTGTGTTGTGCAGCGATTACTACAGCTCTCAGACTGATGCAATCAGCAGCTAAAGAGGCTGAATGTGTGTGTGCGTGTGTGTACGTTCCCAAATACAGAATGTTTGCATGTAGTTTCATCTAGAGAGATGAATGCACCACACACACACTTCATAAATCACCTTGTTATCCGGCAATATCAGTGTCAAGCAGCAGATTCCTCTCTCTCTCTCTCTATGTCGTGTTTATGTCTCGCTCTCACTTTGTACCTTTCTCCTCAGCTTTTTTTTATGTCTTCCTTTCCTCTATCTCCACCTTTTTATCTCTTCCCTCCACTCTCTCTCTCTCTTCACTTCTCACCACAAACACATACATGCAATCAAATCCCACAAACTACACCCCCCCTTCCTCTCTGCTATTCACTCACTTTGCTTTTTCTCCTCTTTCCATCCGTCCATCACACATAGGAAGTGGGTGCATTAGCAGAGCAAAGACGGGCTGATGGAATTAACGTCCATTATCTGACCATTTACAGGACGGAGAGCAGGATTAAAGAGGAAGAGGCGGACTGAAATGATTGAGATCTCACCACACCGGGCGTTGTTTCTGCTCTCAGCTCTGCAGAACAAACCACAGTCTGTTTGAAAGCATGTTTGTGTTGTCTGTGGGGGCTGTTTGGTCACAGCAGGGCAGAGGCTGAGGAAAGCTGAGGCAGGATGAGTGTGATTGGATGAGGTATTTGCCAAATGTGGGAATAATGAATCTGAAATGTTTTTTATGGTAGTTCTACAATGTTATTAAAAGACTTCAGAGAGTAATGTGTTAGGTCTGTAATGTGTGCAGGAGCTCACTGGCTCCTACGAAAAATGAATGACGTTTAAAGATATTTAAAGATGTTTCAAATAAATAAAAAAGGCTTTAAAACAGTTGATGAGTCTTTTTTTGAATCACACAAAAATAGCAGAGAATGCTGCACTTGTGATGGGCCATTTTCAACATTGGTGGGTTCAGTCTATAAATCTTTTAGACTACAATAAAGTTCTACAGCACAGGAATGCAATATGGCATGCTTTCAATATATAAAAACATGCACGCTTTTTTGCCCTTTCCAATTTGATGATGATTAGGAAAAAAATGCAGGTAAGAAACACCAAAACGTACTGATTATGTTCTAGGCTGAGCTTAAACAAACCACTGTGCTTATAATTTGATGTTGAAGACATTTTAACATTCTTTCAAATGGCTTCATCAGTCCTCAGTAACATCCACATCCACTAGCAGAGACAGCATCTTTAATACTTTTATTAGGCTCAGTGAACTGTTACTGACTCGTGTTTACTGTGGCCTGTTTTGCTTTATCCAAGAAATGTTTGAACATGATGGCACAGCAATGAAATGTTGCAGACATGTTTTTATAACAAGAAGAAGAGAAAAGCTTCTTTCGGCTGCTCACTTATTCACAAGGGGTCGCCACAGCGGATGGATCTGCGTATTTGATTTGGCAGATTTAGTGATTTATTCATTTATTTTTAACGTAGGATGCCCTTCCTGACACAACCCCTCTCAGGCATTTGTGCCTCTTTCTGGTTTTGAATCTTTCGTGTGTTAGACAAATGGACGGAGCCATATGGAGGCACTTTTTCATAACAAGAACAAGAATTAAACAATAATCTTGAGAAGGAGCACTAGATAATCCACAGACAATCTCCACTTGAAGCTGTAGTGTAAAAACAAGACACCGACAACCTCTTTGGTGTTGGTGTTTTGTGGTAGCCACATGCTAAATAGGCAAATTTTAAGAAACTAGAGGATGTTATCTGTCAAATGAAGTTTCATAAATTCAGTTTGGCAAAAACTAAAAAGGTTTGGATGTTAACCTAACCCAAAACATAACCCAAGATGGGTCACCTGTGACCTCGGGGATATTAAAGCTCTGATAACCACAGTGTTGTGGCATTGATGTAAAGGGAACAGATGGTCTACTGTGAATACTGTGTCCTATGTCATCAGTATATTACTATATGTGGATAATCCATCTACAAAGGCAGGCGGAAAAGGAAACAAGATGCATTAAGAACTGAAATCACTCAGACCCATCGTTGCCTTGTGAGATGTAGGAACCACTGTTTGGTATGTACATGTATAGAAACATGACATGATGTTTCTATGGAGAATCCATCGTTAAATCAAATCATTCCACATAAACTCAGGATCTGTATGATGTTGCTGTAAACTCCTACAATGTACAGTTATTCTAGGGAGTGGACCCTGTAGACACAAAAGGTGACTTTAAAATTGTTTAAATTGAATTTCTACATGCACAAATAACTCGAGAGACATTTAACTACTAACGGTAAATGAACTGTAATCAAATGATACAAAACACTAAAAAGAAAACGTGTTCGAGGGCAGTGAGTTGCTTCCTCCAGCTTTTCATCAGTCTGTCTAAAGCACTTGAGATCCGACCGATCAACAATCAGTCACACAGCTGAGTGATCGATACAGTCTGCAGCAAAGGAAAATACCAGGAAACGGCTAAACCGCCTGCTAAAGAGACAGAACAAAGTGCGCAGCTCGGAGCTAACCCTCCAAGCTGAACCAAGCTGAGTCACTTCCTCAAAAGCCTAATTTGGAGAAACATGTGCTGCCAGTTGGTATAATTATTGCTTGATTAACCATTTAATGTTGAACTTTAATTACGTCCAGCTGCATTTGATATACAAAGTCTGTGTTTTGAATATGTGGTGTGTTAATTCTTGCAGACAAAAATCGATGGAATTTTGAATGGAGTTTGGTTGGACAAAGCAGAGGGAATGATCTACTCACAGATGGAAAGATAAGAAAAAAAGAAAGATTTTGTTAAAATGAATTATCATTGTGGAGCACGGCTTATCAGAGCAATGAAGGCTGAAGTTTTGAATCGGGCTGAGAGAAAGACAGAGAGAGGAAAGTGTATCTATAGTGGTGTGTTAATCCTCTGTAATCTGTTGGCCTCTCTGCTAGAGCAGTACACACACTCAGACACACTTCCTTGGGAAAATACCTGCAGCTAAAACATGTTTGACCATCAAAGTGGAAGATTGTACAACACCATCATCCCCTCGCACACTGCAACTCACACACAACATCACCCTGACCTCATTCCTCTGTGTACGAGGAGATACAGAGCCACTTACACACTCTCCTGCTCTCTATCACTATCTCACACACAGACACACACACACACACTGGGTGGCAGTAGCCTGTGGGCGTGCGAGCAGCTGTGAATAATTGTGTTTACAGATGGTATATGTACGACCTGTGGGTTGAGAGAGAGAAAGAACGAGAGTTGGTCTTCTCGCCTTCACAAAAGAAGACAGGGATGACATTTAAACTGAACCTCACTCTCCTGCTCTCCTCTCTCTCTCTCCCTGCTTTTTATTCCTTGCCAGTTTCAAATAGTTCACCTGAGTTAGCTTAATTGGCATAAGTGTTAACGAGGCGTTAAGAGCCCAAGCAGAACAATGAACAGTGACATAAGTTAAAAAAAAAAAAAAAATGGTGGAGTGTTTAAATGTGTGACTAATGAATAATTCGGATCCATAAAATGGCTAAATGAAGTACTTTATTTATACCTGAGGGAACCTAGGCTTTAAAAACACTAAAAGCCAGCAGTTACTGTATATCATGATCTAAATGAAATATAGGAGTGAAGCAGTGAGCAAAATCAGACTGCTTATGGGAATCAGATGGTCTCAACAACACCACACAAATGTCCTGAAAACAAAAACATGTAATTATTTCTCAGACAAAAGTCAGAATATTATTCAATTTAATTGTTGGGGTTTTTTTTCTTATCTTTTGGGGTTTTTTTTATGCATGGATTGGTTTATGTTTTTGGACTTAAATGAGGCTTTTCAAATATGCAGCAGAGACACAGGCCTGTGGACAGTAAACGTATTAAACTGTACATAATTTTGGATAATTGACTGGTTTTATGTCCTTACTAAAGCAGCTGCTCCGGTACCGGCACGACACGTGCTAGCTGCCTGTACCCCAAATACAGTATTTTACTGGTACAAAACTAATCAGAATAATTACTGCTGACCTCCTGATGAATTCAGAATCAGCTCAGCTCATGTCAGCATAATGCACACTTGCTCCATCCTTCCTCCTTTAATTTTTCTGGTCACCACTTATCTTTTTGGCCTGTGTCTGACTGGTAATTTGTCCCTTGGCGTGTATCAAACAATGTAATTTGTGGTACTCTAATAGGTGCAGGAGGAATGATTAAGAGTTGATTTTTAATGACTACTACGGCTAGCTGCCAAGCTATGAGCACTGCCGTTACCGGCAGCTAGATTATAATACAGTTAAAGTATAAAAGTCTCTCAGGTTCACTCAGTAACAACACAATGACATAATGACTGTCTACAGCTAACGCTAACATCAGAGGTCCACATTAAATATGCATCATTTGCAAGACTTTTTTTTTACTGTTTACACATCAAATAAATAACTAAATAAGAACACCCAGGTTCCAGCAGCACATGATTTGTTTATAAATCTGAGCAAAAGTTAATGTGCTAACATCATGATAATACATGCTGCTTGTATTGGGAACCATTTAGCTTTTAATGCTAACCTGGCATATCAAGTGTCTTTACAGGGATCAGTGTCAGGGTAACACATTATAAAGTAACTTCTTAAAGAACTTAATTCTTTTTTGTTGTAACGAGTAACAATGCATTAGTTTTGTAATTTAAGTAATCAGCTATTTAGTTACTTTTCAATTAAACAAGTAATTACTGTTAATTGTTTCCCCTACCTCTGTAATCCCACAGTTTCTGTTTCTAGTCTCTTTGCTGGCAGGAAGCTGCGTTCTAGTGTCAGGCCACATGTTTAACTTAACTAGCAAGATGACCGAGAGGACAGCTTTTACGTGGTGCCGTGTCATTATTTTGAAGTTGTATGTGAAAAGGACAAGATCAACATCACAGTGAAGTCCAAACTGTGTTACGTATCCATCAGCTGCAGCTATACATAAGAAGCTCCACAAAACTGATGGTTGATTGAAAAATGACACCAGTGTTACAGCTTTTTAGTTCAGCTAAACAAACACAGCCAGCAAATGACGAGCGTTGTGTCTCAATTCTGATACTTTCATTGGTAGACTTTGATGGAGTACAACTAGGTAGTACCTGAAGCTAAACAGGGTAGTGTCTCAAATTGAACATGGCATGTGCACAGACAGTATAAAAGATGGACGAAGCCATCGTGATGTCACACATGGTTAGTGAAGTCCGGTTATGAAGCCATCTTGTTGTTTTGAAACTCGATATGATGAGCGAGGGGTGGGTCTGACTGTGAAACCTTTAGCCAGTGAACATGCGCTCTTTAGCCAATATGCAAAGCCTGGATAACGCTCCATTCTGGCACTTAGAATGACTAAAATTTTAAAAACCGACTTATTGTTTGGCAGTATGGCACAAAATGAGGGACTGAGCTCATAAAGTCATCAGGAAAGTATTTACTGAGGTCGGGGCCGAGGGCCACTGAGCTCTGTAGGACTGGAAGTCAATTTGCAAACACAAATATCATCCCCCGGTGGCTACTGCAAAGAAAGCAGATTTAATGCTTCCGTGTTGCCTTCGTGTTTCAAAGCCGGAAACTACATCCATCTTTTATACCGACTGTTGTTGAGTGATGCACTTACCTGAAATGACAATTTGCACTGTTGGACTGTGATTGGTGTGCAAGCTACTGCTATTTATACTAGCTATTGTGTGAACACTTCAAACTTGTAATTCTAAACTCTTCTACAACACATGCACAATGCTACAGTGCTACAACTCATGTTACATGTGGTTTGACCTGCAATGCAAAAATCTACAACTGTTAGTTAGCTAATAATAGAATATTAATAATAAAAGCAGGTGGTGATGATGTATCCTCCTGAAAGTTGTCTGCTACACAAGCAAGATGTGGAGATTATAACGTACGGCGCTCCACACTCGGCTTTTTGACAGTTAGGAGTTCTCCATCCAGGTAACGTTCTTTGTTTACACCTGTTAGCAATATAAAGTTATTTTTATAGCTCCCTTTAGGATTTCTATGTTAGTATGTTATAAAATAACACAATCCATACACTGGTGCTGTTCATATGTGCTGTGATTAGATTCTGTGGTTATTTAGCATCATTTCTATTATTTAAACTGATAAGATTCTTTTATTTATCACTTTTAATATTTCAGCATGCTTCAGAAATAAAGATAAAAACACTACAGCATGTTGTGTTCAGCATCTGCAGGACCTTTGATATAATTAGCTTCAGTAAGCATTTCTGCTAAAAGTCTACTGCTAACTGGCTTACACTGCTACTCTCACAACCTGTTAGTCCTGTAAAGATATTGATAGCTGTTTTTCTGTAAATGACAAATAGGGTACGACGTCTAAAAATCAACATGCTAACACGATGACAGGTTGACAAAATGCTAACTAGTGAAGTCAGAGAGCAGAGTATTGTGTTAGCTATTCCCTGTTAGCCTCCCTCTGTGGATCTATAAGTGGAGCTGATAGAGGGTTGGACTCGGTATGATTTACATAATTGGGATGTTAATTCGTTAAGCCGTGGGACTTGATTATGTTGCATATTGATTGTGTTGTGCTGCTGTGAGGTCACACACCTCTTTAACGAAGGTACACACAGCGCAGGGAATTGTGGGAATTTGATTAAATATATTCGCCGTTAACATTCCTGCTGACATGCCGCGTTTTGACACACGGGGCAAAGGACGTGTGTGTAATGAAAATAGTGTTAATGTGTGTGGAACCCAGTGGTGTTGATAATGCTTTTAGGTGTGTGTGCGTGTGTATATATGTGTAAATGTGTGTCTGCTCCCCTCGGGGTTGATGGATGGATGGAGGAGGTGAAAAGAGGAGTAGAGGGAGGGGAAACTCCACCTGGTCTTACCGTTCTCCGGGTGCTCCATCTCGCCGATGCTGCCGTCAGGTGTGGTTCGCTCATAGTGGTCCTCTGGCAGAGCCAGAGGTCCGATCCGTGGCCCTGACGAAGACTTGGAGCTGGGGGTCTCCGACTCCTCCAGGCCGCTGTCATAATAGCTGTGCTGGGATGCATCCTGCAGATCCTGCGCCTGATTGGCCGTGGAGAAGGTCACTCGACGGTGGGGCATCTATGATTGGAAGACAGAGGGAAACCGACAGGCTTAGTTTAATTTCTCAAATATTTAAGGTAAATCACGTCAAGTTAAATTTAACATATGAAATGGTTTTACTGTTAATCAGTTTGATCTGATGTAGGTGATGTAGCTTAAATGATTAAAGACATCAAACAGAAGCTGGACTGTAAAAATAACCTTAAAGACTGTGTGCTCTATTCTCACAGTTCCACTTTGATTCTGCACCTCACAAAAGTCAACTTTCATCTCATCACATTTTACATCTTTATTTCATCTCTTCTCAGTCCGTCAAAGATGTTGATGTTAGCAGCAAATGCCTTAGAGTTTAGCTAAACTGGCCTTTTCAAAAGGAACAATTTATGAGCTTAAAAATGCTTCCAATTTACCTCAATCCTTCACTTACTAAAGTCACATAAATTCAATAGCCGTCAGTCAAAGGTTTTAACAGATATGAACTGTCTTTTCTGCTCTGTGCCGTTATCAGGTGCTCCAGAAGAAAAAAAAAAAAAAAAAAATCTGCTTGTATGCATTCTGAGATTCATGTTGATCACAGATCGACTGAGCACTGCAGGCCGGGTCCTGCGTTCTCAGTTTTTATGAAATAGTTTATTTCTTCTGACTACAATGCAAAAAAATAATTGAGTTTGATTATTAAAATAACAAACAAGCAAGTAATTTCTCTGGCGTGCAAAAAGATCACCCAATGTTTTTCCACACAACACCTGGTCCAGACTGTGGAGATTGCTAAAAGGCTATGTTCACATCATTTCTCCACAAAAGCCAAAGTCAGAACCAATTTCAGACAAGTGCTTTTCCAGTGAATAACTTTGACATTCGTACAGACTGAATGCCATTAATCCAAACATCACTGCTTTCACAGTCGGTGAAAACGTGTCCAGTTCCTTTTGGCCATTGAAATTAAGGTGGCAGTGCAGCACATAAACCAGCTACTGGATTTGTCTACAGAAAAGGCAGTTAAAATGCAGTTTCTCGAGAGCAGGGTACAAAAACTGAGTAAACATCATAAAGAAATATAAAACACTGAAAGATGCAAGAAGATTTTAGTAAGCTAAAGTAGGTATCATAATGTGATTAAAATATAATTATCCATGCATGTGCACTATATATACTGAACACATTAAATATTTAAAATATTGCTTGGTTTGCTTTGTTATCCTTTTTTCTAATTTCTCCAGCTTCCTTGCACAGACTGGCGTCTGTAATGAGACATCAGTTTAATAAAAGCAGCAGGCTGAACACACACTTTACTGCTCCATTTACTGTGTGTTTTCTGGGGGTGGAAGGTAACTGTCTGACTTGTGCGTTTGATGGTTTTGTAATTAAAATACAATTAGCCTCACTATAGTGCTGTGGGGACGTTTGCCACTGCTCACACACAAACACACATTGTGCAAATACACAGAGTGCTGCCAAATAAACTGTCCTAATTCAAAAGGCACACAATGCACGGTCAAACATTTCAATCACACACACCTGACCAGCCCAGGCTGATAAAAAGCAACATCCCTGGCTTGGCACATACTCTGTCACCATGGCAACTGGCCCCTATCAGGACCCTGAACCAGTAAAACCAGCAGATCTGTGCTCATCACACAGAAACACATCAGCTTTGAAGTCTTTTTTAAAACCTTTATCTATACTTTTTTAAGTAGCTTTTTGCAGACGCTGACAGGTGCACTGCTTTTCTGTAGCCTGACAAAAAATGGTTCTTACACTGTTTCAAACCACCAACCAAGTGGTAATCAGGCTACAATTTTAATCCTGCCAATCACATTTAACCATTTCAAACAAAACTTTAATTTCTGTCTCAGTTCACAGACTATAGGTGCTGCAATGGTGACGGCTCGCCAGCCACTTTCTCTGCCATTTGAATTCTAAACAGTTTGAGAGGCTCGGCTAGAAGGATTTGAACACGTGTGTAATTGTTCAGCAGGCAGGTAAAAACGGCTGAATTAATGTCAGAATGATGGAAAATGTTCAAAACTCAAACCACAGTGGAGCTGTCCTTTCAACTGTGTGGCCACAGTGTGCTGTCAAGGCATCAAAAGCCCCAGATCCCTGGTGCTTCAGGCAACAGGCTCCTCTCCAGGTAAACACATTCAAATACTCAGTAATAACTGGACTCGCTGCAGATCTGTATAGTCACACTGGCTGTCTTTCTTCCCAGTAGAATCCCTGAAATCAGGGGAACTTGGCAAGGTTACTGTTTGTAAAGCCAAATTCTGCCTACAAATGTCACCTTTTCACCACATCCATTTTTGTTTTCTGTGTATCTCCTGAATCTTATTCCCTCTGCCACTAGAACTTGGGACTGTTTGGCATGAGACTTCCTATAACATCATTTGATCATTAGGCAGATATGTTTTTATGATGCTGACAGGGAAAACAGAGAATACCTGCTCTACCAACAATATTTACCTCACTCATAAGACAAAATTCTTCTCTCTAACCTATCCCAGTACTTTCTGAGTAGCCACATCAGGCTGGAATATTTGTTTCCTCAAAACCAGGTTGAGGGCTGATCTACATTTCATTAGACTGAGATACTTCAAACACCCTTCCAATCATAACTGGGATGTTCTTGTGAGTGTAAACCACTGATTCTGAGCTTCAGGATTTTGAGGCCTTCAAAGCCCCTTTTCTCCGTGGTATACTGCATACCTTTAACTGTATGACCACACGATTTCACAAATAAAATAGTATCATCAGCAAAAGCACCTAACTCAGCCTCCTGTCATTCATTTCAGCCTGGAATCATGAAATGGTATATACAGCACGGTGCAAAAGTCTTGAGCCACCCCTCATTTCTTTATATTTTCCTTCCAGGGTGCCAAACTTTCTTCTATTTTTATAAAGAGGTCTTGAGCCATAACTCTCCAGGCTTTCTGACACTGGCTGCTTTTTCACCCATTTTCAGTCGTTTCATTGTACCTGACCATTTTTAGAGGAATGTTTGCCAAATGCCAAAACACAGCTTCACAGGCATAAAATAGTAATTTTGCACCAACAAAAGACATCTAAATTTAGAGAATTTGTTTGTTTTTTTTTAAACAGAAAACTTTAGTGTAGAGGACAAATCCAGGATGTTGCTTCAGTTTATTTTTGGCCAACTTATACCGTCACAGGATGTCTTGGGAGGACATTAATGTCACATACTGACAGGAACACGGATGAACAATTTCTGCACAACCACGAACACTTGATACTAATTTGGTTTAAAAAAAGAGGAAGAGTATTTCAGATGTGCAAGTTACAGATAAAGACATGTAATTCAACTGTTTTGGTTAGGATTTGCTCTACATGGAAATGGGTTCTTAGAAATGCTGTTACATCCTGGGACTGGCTGCCTGAAGTGGCTGGAAAGACACTGCAGTTTGCTTTGGAAAATGTTTTATACGTGATTTATCAAGCTGGAACTTATTATTTAATTATTATTTCAAGGAGACATAAGTGGTCTTTGGCGTTGTATAGTCATTTTTTCTGTATTGACTCCGTACAGCATCAAACAGGCCTGTTTGAAAAACCTGCAGAGCAAAGTAGGGTGGTTTATTAAAACCATTTCCTGCTTTAGCTTTCTCTTTTCTGTTTGCTGTGTTTGGAAATAAATCACATCTATATATAAAGGAAGAGAGAAATGAAGCGAATCAAATTGGCTCAATCCCTCCCCTGCCCGTCTGTCACCTCCAGCACACTCTCCTTGTTTTTTGCCCTTTTTGTACTTCTGCTTGTGTGCATGTTTGTTTGCTGGAAATAGAAATGCCATCTCAGCAGGTTGAACCATGAGAAAGTGGAGCAGTTCAGAGGGGAGGAATCCAAAGACCAACCAACATCCACAACAACCTCAGCCTCTGCCACGCCACCTGCCGCCATCTTGGGTCTGCACACGATGTCCCTTTTGTTCCAGATTGCCGCCCCATGGAGGACAAAATGGACGCATCTACCTGACCAGACACTCTTGTGTTCCTCGCTGCCCTATTTTCAGTCTACTCTTAACCCTGAGCTGCAGAGAGGCAGCGGGGCCTCCACCAACTCCTTCGCTGCAGCTGGAGGTGTTTAACAGATGATAACTTGCAGACTGTTGTGGTGCAGGACTACAGAATCATTGATTTAGAAGATTTATCATGAGTTTTCATGGGAGATGAAGGTTTTTTGCTGGTGTAAAAATCGAACAAGCCATGCATAAAATAACATTCAAAGAAAGAAGTCTGAGAGGGGGTCATAGGGCCGTCAGGAGTGCTGCACAACAAGCTCATGAATAATTTGAACCAAACAAACAAAATGAATATTTGCTATGAACCCAATAGACCTCAAACTGGCAGTCACGAGATAAAAATCGATCATCATGCTGATCTAGTCAACAAATCCTCCAATCCAACATAATGCCCCCTGAATCTTTCCCATTAAGGTTACTGAGAGATGGTGATACTGGTCAAAACAGGCCAATGAATCATTTCAATCTGTTTTTACATGGATTTATTCAGACAACCTAAAGAGGCACTCGGCATAAATAACGGTCATTACAGCTCCCTTGAATTGGCATAATATCTCTACTGTATTATTATTTATTTATTCTTGTTTGCACACTGGCCTCCAGTTAATGCTGGTAACACTCTGTGTTTTTGACCCTAAAACATATATAATCCACATGAGTGTGTTCCATGAATACACTGTAATGGCGATGAAGGTCAGTAATTAAGAATTCAAGGAAAGATAGCTCATCACAGCCTCTTTCCTCCACAGCAAACTGCTGCATGCTGCACTTTGATGGAAGTTTCTAATAATTTGTCCACTGAAGACTATTCAATTATCTGCAGGCAAAATGCACGCATGCACTTTTATTTAAAACAAGAGGGCATGATGAACCATTTTTCCTTGAATCCATAATAACTGACCTTCATTACCACTGCAAAGCGCAGCACCACTGAGGCCATGAATATGCTGCTGAATCCATCATGCAGAAATGCAGAATTAAAGGAGCTTTAGATGAAGCAGAGTGCAGGCCTTATGCAAGATTTGCACACAGCACAAGACGTGTGACTGCCAGTAAAAAAAAAAAGAAAGTAACAAGAGAAACAAAAGCACAATTACTTTTACAGTTATTCATGGAGAAAAAGAGGAAGGAGCAGAGGGAGGCTACATTAAATATCATTTCATACATATTTTTATGTTTCCATAAAATAATTTTGTGGGGCTCAAGTTGTGATGAAGATGAAGTATATATGGAGCAGGAGAAACAGAAGGGGAAAAGGTGGGGGAAAAAAAGAGGATAGAGTATAATGAGGAGTAGGAGAGTGAGGAGAGAAAAGAAATAGCTTCAGGAGCAAGAAGAAGAGGAAAAGGAGCAGGAGGAGGCCAGCTGTGGGTTCAGACTGATAAGAAGGCTGGGTCTCCTCCTCTTCCTCTCCCTGCTGCCTGTCCTCCTGCAGGAGGTGATAGAGGAAGAGGAGGAGGCACATTCACTGGGCCACATTGTTCAGAGATGATTAAAAACCAGCGAGAGGAGGAATGCACGACGCCTCTCTGGCTGTTTGTCAGCCGAGACACGGAGAGGGAGATAACCGAGAGAGAGAGTGAGTGTGCGTGCGTGTGTGTGTGTGTGTGCGCGCCCATGTGTGTGTCTGTTCGTGTGTGTGAGTGTGTGAGAGAGATCCTCATTACCTCCCTCTGTGGGAGATAAGAGTGTGTGAGGCTGCATTGTGCATGCTTATAAAAGTCTGTCCTTATCAAGTATGCATGCACACACACTCTCAAACCAACACACTAACAACACACACTTATTAACGCATACTCGCGCACACACACCCACACACTCGGCCCACAAGAAGAGCGGCTGCCAGCGATAATTCGACACAACTGTGTTGAATCTGAGTGGAGAATGAATGAGGAGTGGAAAAATAGATGGAGAGGGAGGGAGAGAAAGATATGCCTAAGAGCGGCGGGGTAAAGAAATGTAGAGGCGAAGGTACATGAATATAAACATGTAATATATTGGTGACAAATTAAAGGAAAAACCTGCACCTTTGACCCCTACAGTGAGAGACTCTGGCTCTGTTATGCTGTGGGGGTACTTTTCTGGCATGGTTTGTCCACTCATCCCCTGCAAATCGATACAGTGTTGTTCTGAGTGATCACCTTTATCCTGCGATGCTGCATTCCTATCCTGATAGGAGTGGTCCCCTCCACGATGCTAATGAATGGTTTGATGAAGATTAAAATGAAAATTATATTCACTGGATTTCACAGACACTAAATCTGACCCAAATGAACACCTATGGGAGACTTTTGTTAAACCTGTTGAATTAAAGCTGAAAGTCTGCACTTCAATCACATCTTGATTGATTTAAAATCCACCGTGGTGGTGTGCAGAAACAAAATTACAAAACATGTCACTGTCCAAAAACTTGAGGACCTGGCTGTAATAGAGGTACAATGAATGGGTAGAAAATTATTGAAAACTGTCTGAATCCATTTCAGGGACCGGCCTAACCCAATAAGGCGGCATTATATATAGGGCACTACAGGCCTCTATTGACCCTCACATTATACGCCTGTTTCATCATTTCCCCAAGCACCCACAAAAATTATTTGATGGTATATTAAACATTTGCAGGGTTTAACTTTCAGTTAATCAATACAGGACATTTGAATATGTTCATTTGGGCATCGGGGGATAATAATGAGGGCAGTGTCACCTTGCAGCAAGAAGGTTCTAGGTCTTAACCTTGCAGAACGTCTGGGTGGAGATGTTCTCGTGGTTTTTCTCGCAGTTCTCCAATTTCCTCCCACATTCCAGAGACATGCATATTAGGCTAATTGGTGCCTCTAAATCAGCACTTGTAAATGTGAGCATGAATGCATGTCTGTCTCTGTGTTAACCCTGTGATTGACTGGTCACAATAATCCCATCCCTTTGTCAAGGCTGAAATCAGGTTGGGCAAGTATGGCAAATTGTGTGGACTAATAATGCCTGTTATTCAGTATAATAAAGCACAGGCTTCTGTTACAGACTAACACAAACTTACCTAAATGTTTTGTTTTACACGTTAGTTATTTGAAACAGAATAAAATCAAAGCAACTTTACAATAAATGTTAAATGGTTTTACCTTCAGAGGTTTTCCAAACTGAACTGCTGTGTAAAGAACTCATCCAACCATGTCGAGCTACCTGGGGGCTCGGTGTCTTGTCAAAGGACGGCCCCCAAAATGAGCTCAGCAGGAATATTATTGCAACACAGGGGTCATGAGGCCACAAGCTAATTTCCAATCACTTTTTTCAAAAGTACTTTTTTTTTGGCAGTTAATCAAATTCTGTAGACCCAAATAATATGAAAGGCTTCCAAGGCTCCCCGAGTGTCATGGGGATTTTACCCGTTTGGTAATGAAGCAATTTTATGCATTTTAGCTGGACCACTTGCAAAATCGCAGTTGATTGAAGAAGATAAACTACTACTTTTAACAGCAGTTTAGACATTTTAAGTAACAGTTCATCCAGTTTCTTTACTTTGAATTCAGACTCTGAACATTTTCTGGTGATCCTACAGATGCACTTTGAGGGCAGTTTGGCTGATTGTGATGACGATGAAGGGCTGTTTGAGGGTTCAGACGTGGTTTTAGGGTTCAGGTAGGGGTTGGGGTTAGGTATTAAGTTGTGAGAGTTCAGGTAAGTGGCTAGGGACTGCATTATGTCAGTTAGTGTCCTCCCAGCTATTTAAAGACTAACGTGTGCAACAGAAAACTCTGCCCTGCAGCCAAAACAGCGCTCCCTCCCTCCCTCTCTCTCCCTCTCTCTCCCTCTCTCTCTCTCGTCGTTCCCAAGCAACTCCTCACTTTTTCTCTCTCCATCATTTTTCTATCTCTCTCTCTTTTAAAGTGAAGGTTGTGAGTACAACGCTGCAGGCAGTGATTGGCTCTCTGGGAGAAAACAGCCTGCTGCACGGAGCTGAGCAGCTCTGTGTGTGTGTGTGTGCATTTCCACTTATATATGTGGAAACATACACATGTACTGTTTATATAATATGAACACACACACACAGGGAGAGAAACAGAGCATCTGCCTGCAGCTGCTGCCTGTCCTGAAACTTTAGATGTACAGGTTGTATTTTTTTCTATGGTCATGTGTCCTTTGAGCAAGGCTGCAACCACCAGGTTAAAATGCACTATACGGCCAAAAGTATGTGGACAGAAATGTTTGCCTACTTTTGCTTGTTTATGCCCCTTAGTTTCAATATATAGATTATAAAACTGTAATCTATATTTTAATACATACATTATGTTACATACTTTGCAGGAAAAAAACTAATATGGCCAAAAGTATGTGGACCCTATAGTTTTGTTTCTACTGCGAGTGAGACAGCAGTCTGTTGTCCCTTTGCACCAAGCTAGGTTTAATGTATAAAGCAATCGTTTCCTCTGCTTGATTGGACCTGTCATCTGACCTGTCTGCCTCCCATCTTTGCAATGAACTGGAATCCCAACTATAAGACACACGCCAGCATCCATGCATCAGTGATGAAGCACACAAATGCTCCTGTAGCCAATTATGATTCTCAAAGCTGGTGAGGATTTTTTATTTTTTTTTAAACAAGAATAAACACTTCCTCCACCTCTGTATCGCACTGATAAAACAACTGAAAGTGCAGACTGATGGAATCTAATTGCTGATAATGGACATTGATCAGAGAGCAGCAGAGGCGGTGAAGCAGCACACAAACGGCAGCTCTGTGTTTCTATGTAAAGTTTCCACATGAAACCAAATGAAGATGCTGCAGCAGGGAAATTAGTTTCCATCCAAGCACAGCCAGACAAATCTATGCAAAACTCACTCATGATGCATGTGGGATTTGAAAAAAAAGCCCAAAATTAAACCTTAAAGATTAAAAAGCACAAACAAAGAGGAAATATGTTTGTTTTATTAGCATGTTCTTTTAATATTTTGTCCCATTCACACCACATACAAAACTATAACAGGTGAGTGACACGTCTTATTCCTCTGTGCCTGAGAGCTACACTGTCGTACAAAAACTATAAAAAACACAAAAGTGAGCCATACTGTTGCACTGAGAGACGTGTTCCTTCATCACCACAAACACACACGCTGCAGTTTATTTTTACTCAGTCGTACCTACGCCATCCCACTGCCACCAAAACTCACTGTAGCACCCAAATCTGTCAGGAAAAAAAGCGCAACAAAACTATTACTACGCATGTTCTTCAAAACTAGAGTTACAGACTGTTTTAGGAACATTTAAAAAATGGCACATTTTTGAGGTGTTTCAAACATCTTCTGTAGGAACCAATGAGCTTGAAGCTGAGAGCCATAATAGGCAAGTTTTCTGGTTTTGGTGGGTTTTTTTGTTTACACTGAGAAAAATACAGAGCTGAGCTGCAGATATTATCTAATGGCAAGAAACTATATGAAATACACTCTGAAAATGTCAGTATGGTAAATGGAGCTTGGAGCTGACATCAAAGAGAAGTAAGCTAGATTACAAATCTGACGTGATGTAATCTTTGAGTACTTTCAATACTCTGTAGCATGACTATTCTACATATTTACAGTATTTAACAGACCCAAATATAGGACAACATGATAAGATTAAGCAAGATTTAGAGGCTTTAAATTTTTCCTGTTCAGAAAACCTTTTCTGGCTTTAATTAAACAGCAAGATTTTCCTCCCTGCAGTTAAAGCATCAGGAGACCCTATGAACTCATTTTTACTCCTCATATTGCCTCTGTGGCAGTGAAACACAGGCTAAACAAACACTTTTAGTGCAGACAGAGTCTGAACGACTCACTATATGACAGCATTTGCTGGCCTAGCAACATTAAGGCTACAAAAAAGAAAAAACCTGTTTAGACCCACACGCACAGCAACACAAATAATATTATGCCTCTTGTCACTTTTCCAACTTTATCACACTGACCTTCTTATGATAAAATGTGCTGTGATGGCAGAACATCAGTTATCCCTTTTTGCAAGTGGGCTGTCAGTTTGTTTGTTCACACACACACAACACAGTGCACAGCAGTGGAAATAGAAGTTTTCTCCATATATTTTCTTTTGGATGTCATTACAGCCAAAAGACTTACTGAAAGGTGCCAGCTGCTGGTTGGCGAAACAACTACCGTGTTGTGAATTTGGATTCAGTACAGTGGCTGACATCATGTTTGGTGACATAAGGCGCACCAATGAAATTTATCCTCACTTTTCTACACCCGGTCAGAACAGTCTAACCGGCTGCAGTCATTTTTTAAAAATTTTCAGACAGTTTATTCTGGCTGTGCAAATACTGCAAACCTGTGTGCTGATAATCGCTCTGACTTTGTCCAACAGTAACGGGCTGCATCGCTGCATCTTTCACTCAGCATCACCGTGCGTCGTATCAACACACACACACACACACTTGAAGCAGGTCAGCTGAGTCTCTCATCTGGTTCCCAGAGTTTAGCTGTGCTCCTGCATTCTTCTGCCCTGCAGGTGTGTGTGCGTGTGTGTGTGTGTGTGTTATCACTGAGCCATTAAATCTAGTGTTGTACTGGCAGACCATATGGAGCCATAACTCTGGAGCACACTCACCTCTGGCACCACCACACACACACACACACACTCTAGTCATGGCCTTAGGTACATTACGGGGTTGTCAAGACGTGGACTACATGCGCACACACACATGCACACACCCTACAGTCCTGACTGTAGTGTTCTTTGGGTGGGGGTGGGAGGCTGGGGGTTGTATACAAAGCTGACAGTGACAGAGACACTGATGCAGCAATTCAACGAACTCTGACGACACACACACACACACACAGACACACAAACAGATCAGTGAGATGAACATGAATAAATCTTCGTCTTCAGATCGTGTTTTTTAATTTGCTGCCTCGCTGCTCTCTCACGTGGCGCTCGAACTCAGACAGAAGCGAACGCAACGCTGACGAGTGAAGGACGGACAGGAACACCCCCACCAACCCCCCCACAAACTGACCACAGTGCATATTCGCAGCATTCTTGTATGCCTATGCATTTATGACTTGCTGATGTTTTTGAACTGTCACTCATACAAGAAAGCAGAAACATTTCTTAGCATTTGCGGATGCAGAGCAGATTTGTGAGGAATTTCATACCATCTAGAAGGTTTGTTCAAGCAGGTTAAATCCAGCATCAGGAGCAAATTAAAATATTGCGACAAAAAGTACAAATTCAGTGGTAAAAGCTATAAAATTTCACTTCTTTCACATTTTCACTTCATATCTTTACTGAAATCTGACTAAAATGACTAAAATTATGCAGTGTCAAAGACAAAAACTAATTTTCTCCCATTCTGGTCTTTGCATTGTTGGGCTTGTTACTTAAAAATGTAATATATTAAGCATTACTCTTTATTTTTTTCCCTGTGGAAAATAATTTGTTACACTACTTGTCACATTACTTTTGCATTACTTCACAACATCACTTGTGTAATTGCCATTTAACATTATACTGCTAAACAGCACAGTGAGTGAAAATCAAGCCAAAGAGCAATTTTTTGATTCTCCTGTAGGAAGAAGTATAGGTAGAAATGTACGCTCATACAAGCCTGTTCATACAGGTTTTTTTGTTTTCTCTGCATGTTGAAAATCAGGCTTTGGCTGTTTGGTTGTTCTACATATACTCAACTTGATCATCACTGTGCTATCTTTATGTTAGTAGCATAGATTGTGCATAAAGAGGTTAGCGTGTTGCTTTTGCGGGTGTTCGGAGAGCGCTGACATTGTGTTCACAGCGGTGGATGTTGTTTCAGGACCAAGCTCAGTTTGCTCTTAATCTGATCGTGACCCCTCATGCAATAAATCTGAAGAAATATCATCCTCAAACGTTTCAAATCACTTTGCCATTTTTGTCCTTTTCCATGTGCTGAGGTCAATGTGATGCAAGGTCTAATGTGATTGCAGTAACACATTACTTTGGAACACATTGCACCTGACACTGGTTATCTGACATGTTGATATCTCCATAAGAATCTGATGGAAGCTTTAGAAAACGATGGCACGTTAGACATAAACCTGACTTGTTTTTTTTTTTTTGCTCTTTTTTTAATATCTGGGAATTTAGCTCCATAATATTATTCAAAACTTAGTCATACAGACAACTTACAGGTGAACAAACAAAAAGAAAATGAAGTACTTGACATTTTCCCACCACATGGTATCATACTGAAATGCTACTTTACAAAACTCAGGAAGAAACAACATTTCTTAACATTTCTCTCCAAAAATTGGTGTTCCTATTTCAGAGGAACTACCATGAAAGCAGCCATCGGTTGAGTTCTGGGATTAAGCAAGAGTAAAGGTCCTTTTACAGGCAGCATATCACAAAGAAACAGCACCAGTGTGTGAAGAATTCTATTTCTGGCAAAAGTGTCATTGTATCTCTATAAATGGCCAGATGAGACCAGCCCAGGTGTCAAAGGTCTCTGTAGCCCCAGTCTGCAGAGAAGAATATTGTCATAAAATCCTGACAACCAGAGGTGCTGGAAGCCATGCAGTTTCACACCTGTACACATCGATTTTATTTATGAGAACATGCAGTCCCAGCATCACAAACTAAATCGATTCACCTTTACTTCATTGCGAGGGAAGCTGATATCAAACCAAACTCAGACATACCTGTAGAAATAAAAGAGAATTATTTTTGTAATATTAGACTGAACCGATTCTTTAACAAACACAGAAAAGAAGAAATGAGCTCACGGTGCCCTCAAGACTTCTTGTAGCTTTTAATGATGCTAACTGCAACTGCAGAAGACAAACGCCAAGGTAAACAAATGACACCTGTCCACATTAGAATTAGCAACAAGCTAACAGCATGGTTCATCTGTTTCTGTGGTTGAACAACTGTTTGTGTATGTGTGTATTGTGTATTTCTCACTCAAACCGTTTCTGTTGTACAGTAAATAACATATTTCATCATATACATTTTCATTTTTCTGTGTACACCAGTCAGCCACAGCATTAAATCACTCTGCTTAATATTATGGAGGTCCCACTTGTGTAGCCAGAGCAACTCTGACCTATCAGGGGATGAACACGGGACCCCTGGGGGTGTCCTGTGGCGCCTGGCAATGGGACATTGGCAGTGGATCCTTTGGGTCCTGTGGGCTGCAGGGTGGGGCCTTCACGGATGCTTGAACTGATTGCAATCTGGTGCCTCGGGCCCTTTGTCGAGTCCCCTGAGCTGCTCCTGAGCAGTTTTTGTGGTGTTGTGGGACAGGGGTGGGGTACTTACTTGGTCTGCACCAATGTTTAGGTGGGTGCCACATGTCAAAGTAACAACAACAAGATGAATGCCAGGACCCAAGGTCAGAACATTGTACTGCAACCAGATGATCGTGAGATGATATTCGCTTCAACCTTCTTCACCATTTTTTTTTTTTTACTTTATGTTTGTTTGCCTCTTTCATGTGTGTTCTTTATTGTAATGTTTGGTATCGTCTGGTCTGATGCAGAAGGTTCCTGATCAAAGACAACTGTCTCCTATGGGCGACAATAAAGTAACTTTAGCTTTAACCTTAGTGGTTTTAATGTTGTGGCTGATTGTTGTATATTTGGAAGTATTTTAATGCATTTTAGTGTTTCTCTGGGTTTTCACATTAAGTATGCGTGTGTTTTCCTGTATTTATGTATAACTACAGCGATCTATTCATGATTATGCATGTCCTTTCTGGTTGTATATATAGTGCATTCCATACATTTACATATCATTTACTCTTTGCAATGACATGCATTTCTGTTTGTTCATGTGTGGTCATCTATTGTGGTTTAATGTGAAATGTGTTTTACTGTGTACCCTAATGAGCGGGGAGAACTTTAGTTTCAACTGTGGCAGAGGAATACAGCAAGAAGGGGGAAGAAGCTGTTTCCAGCTGACAGCTCTGGTATGTTAATCCCCGAAAACACCTCCCTTCCTCCTCCTCCTGCAGTCAGGAATGCTGCAGCAGGTTATAATTGGCTCCAGGATGGAGCAAGAGAGGATGAAAGAATGAGAGAAAGGTAGAGTGATAAAAAAGATCGAGAGGGAGAGATGTGAGCAAGGAGATTTGGTTTTGATTTGCTCGGCTGTCGTCCAGCTTCAACACAGTGGCGGAAAAAAAAAAAAAAGCACATACAGAGTCAAAACTTCTCATGGAAAACTAGAAACACCCAGTTTCTTCTCAGAAAGAGCAGCTCTGCAAATCTTTTTTTTTTTTTCCTTATTTTGCAGGGAGATCTTAAAACCATAATTACTAGCTAAATTGAAGAAAAGAGGGGTGTCACATATGGTTGGCTAATTTTGAACTTTTCACTCATAAATAATGATCAAACAGAGCTTAGAGTTTGTGCAGTACAGGAGAGAAATCACACTACAAAATGTCATTTCTAGATATTGAAAACGGCAAGGAAAAATGTCAAACACACGCGTTAAGGAGGACATTGTCTTTCAGTCCTTTTACAGTGCATGAGACTTCAAATGAACAAATGAATTTGAACTGGCTCACATAGATCATTTAAAAGCGTAAGAAACGGCCTGTTTCTTGCACTTACATTTGATGGGGATTGGTGTGAGCTGGCGACTTGCCACGTTGTCTGCTTTCATTGCCAGGATTCATCATGTGGGGACCATGAATATGCACACTAAATTTTGAGCTAATCTGGCCCTAAGGCACCAGCATATTTTTAGACAAATACATAGGATGCAGGCGGCTAACATGTATGTGCATTACTGCATAATCTTTTGCACAATCCATGTTTGTGAATGCTGCTCTAGTTTTATTTATTTATTTTTTGTCTACCCCAGGGGCTGTAGATGGAAAAGAAAAAAGCTATCCAACTGTGGTGCACTGCATCTCTTTTCATTGTGTGAGATTAACTGCTTTTGTTCCTAGTGAATATAATCAGCTAAAAAAAAAAACCCTCAAACCCACTTCTCAACAGACCCATCAAATTTGAGATGATCACCTGTAGCCTTGTACTGACAAATGTGTTGAGATGACGGGAAGAGTCCCTCTTTGTAAACCCTTTCCAAAGCAAAGTGCTAAACAGATAACAGTGATTGTCCTCTTTCATAAATATACTCATAGATGGTGGCTGAGAGATGACAGGACGAACGTCATTTGGAAATTAAGCTCAAAAAACATGCTGACCTCCAAGACTCAAAGGCCCTGCAACATGAAATTAAGCTTTGTGTCACTCTGCACATCAAATGTTATCAGATTGTTAACTCGGTTGTTGCCCTCCCACAGTTTTCTTTTGGACTGGTAAAACTGCATCTACTAGTAAACCAGAAGGTGTGTTATCACCTCTCCTGATCACAGATAAACAGGAAACAAGCCAGATTACGTATGCACCTTTTGTAGTCAAATGAAGTTCAGGTCAAAAACTAAACTAAAACCAAAGTCAAAATACACTGGTCCCACATGGGACACAAACCCCAGCTTCCTGGGTGAAAGTCCAGCCTACCACCACCAACCCTGCCACCACTGAGGGTGGAATTTGTTCCTATTTCTGCAAACATTTAAATGTGTGATTTGCACCACTACCTGCCTTTAATAAGGTGGTATATTCTAGCCATAACTATGGGAGCGATAATAACCACTTAACAGGCCAATAACATCAGAAGGTGATGTCTGGATAACCTAAGCACAACTGTTTCCTATTCCACTTCAACATGTCAAAGGAAAGAATAGTGAAACTAACTGTTAGCTCCCCAGTGGTTATAACATAACTAAAACAAGACCTGTTAAAAACACCTGAAGAGAGATTGCTCAGGTATTTGTAGGTAACATTAGGAGATAACTGCCCAATCTAAGTATATAAAACACGCCTGACAGCTCCATACAGACTGTTGCTCTCCACACGTGAGAAAACCCCTCATGGGGCAAACATCAGGCACTGGTTTAAGGATTAAAGAAGACACAGGTTTTAATTAGTGTTTGGTTTAAAGTTAAACGGCTAATTTGTCTGTCCAACCAAGAGCTGATGATATTTTCCTTCCCTATTCCCCACCAAATAGGTGATGTTTTACTCTTACACTTACACTCACACAGATGGAGTCTATCTGAGGCAGCTGGTATTCCCAAGCTAAGGTCAGAAGGAGGTGGAGAATGGGGTTTCTATATTTTTCCTTCTTTCTCCTCTGCCCATCACACACACACACACACAGTCACTCACACTTCAAAAGGGAGGACTGTGTTTTTCATCCATCTCTTGTGAATTTTATTAGCAGACTGAGGTTTGAAAGGCAGAAAGAAAGTAAGGAGAGTTCGGCAAACAGAAGACTCAATCTGTTGAAGCCTTCTCAATGTCTGCCTCTCACACCGCACAGCCTGGTGTGAGTGAGTGTTTGCACACTGAAATTAAAAGTACAATCACAACACACCCCCATTCACAGGACAAAGGCATCATTACATGGTTTAATGAGTATGAAAATGATGTGAGTCATACGCCATATCTTTTGGAAGGATAGTGTTCATACCTCCAGTAGAGTTCCACAGATTTGGAGGTCAATGCTAAGGTGCATTAACTTGTTTTGGTGACATGTTAATTGTGGATCTAAAGCTTGAGTTAAATTCCTGTTTGCACAGATGTTGGGCTATGCTGCACGAAAGCATGTCACCTGCTGTGCAAACAGGTTATGCAAAGGTGAAGTACTGATTGGACAACAAAAGGAACGGCCACAGCAGAGTTCACTACGAAGGGAAAGAAGGACCAAAGAGATCCAAAGAGGAGAAGCACAAAGAATGGCTGCAATGGACAGTTATAATTGTTTTCAGGTTTACTCTAACTTTAACTCTCATTTTACACCATTGCGCTCCATTTTAACTGTTTTATACATTTGTTTTGTCGTCTCACTGAAAAGAAAACCAGAAACTAGCCAACTGCAGCAGTGAGACCCATTCAGGGACAGTTTCTGGCTGACCTAATCACACTGTATATTTATTATACTGTGTATATTGTACTCCAGTTCACAAGCTTCATATCAGACCAAGCTTTTGATCCCTTACAATTTTATTCTTTTCTCTAATTATTTTATGTATCTGTGGAAAGTGCACATGCATAAGGATGAAAGTTAAAGGTTTTTATTGAGTGAAAGTCAATAAACTTTTCTTGTAGAAAAAAATACAAGTTAAAATGATTATTTAATGCTAAGCAATTTGAAAGACCTTTTATTTAAAAGCAGCCAAACTAGAATGAAAAGAAAAGCATTATTTTTTTTATATGTTTCTAATCCTCCAAAAGATACAGTGTGAAAGAAACAGTGTGAAGGCCATCCACTGCTCCTACATGGGGTTTTTAGTGAATTAAAGGTTTCAACTGAGAGGCTAAGGGCACAAAATACTAGACATTTTAAAATATTACACTGACACCAATTTAAAGCAATATTGCTTTGGAAAAGTGAGTCTATATTATTGTGCAATACGTTCTGCTACCATGGAGAAAATAAAATTCATTATGAGTGAAAGCCCAAAGTGTCTGCCAACATTTTACTGCAAAACAAACCACAGATCTGTCAAACAGCCAGGGATAATTAGACAATGAGGAGCTCAAAAAGACAGACATGAAAAATGCTAAGTGTAATATAAAGTTACTCTGGCTGCTTCAAAGAAAAACGTGGGTTTTAGGTTCTGATTTAAAGCTAATAAACAGGGTTGTCTAATATTTGAGCCATTATGGTCGATATGTGCATGATGTGTGCTTCATCTGGAGTCGAGTATAATAAATGACTAGTAAATATACATATGGACTTATGTGCTGTATCTCTGCATCAATGTAAACAACAGAAGTGAGACATCTGTTTACAGTCCTCTAATAAGTCCCTGTATCAAACTATGCTGGAGGTACAGGGATTATGTGGAATAAGTGGATTAACTGTAGCATGCTCTCTGTATGTTTCCATGTATTCTTGTTATATATTCTGAAAATGAAAGCATCCCTTTACACATAATAGCAACAGTATGTGTTCTGAGTGTACATGTGATTTTTGTGAATGTGAACACACACTCAGTCATCCTATAAGCTCGAGTTTCTCCTTCAGTTGTTCCTTCCATCTTCCACCTCTACACGGCCCATTCCCCCTTCTCTCTATCCACGTACATGGGGGTCATAAATCACGGTGACTCTCGGGACGGCTGTCTGCAGCTCAGCTATTGTGAAGGGATGTGTTACTGACTACACATGTGTGCAGGTATACGTGAATGCCTGAGGAGGCGAGGGCCCGCATCCACATGCGTTTCTATATATGAGCAGTGAAAATGGCAGCAGAGCGAGGAGAGATGAGGAGCGTTCAGGTCGGGTTGATTGTCTGGAGACAATAGAGGGAAGGAAAACGATGACGGACTGCTGCGGCATGTCGAGTGTTTCTGAGCGAGAATCGTCTGCTGGGGGAATAAACGACATCTAAATAAAGCCAGCTAAACTTAAACAGGAAGGAAAACCTGATGCAAACAATTCAACAGAGAAGAAGCACGAACAAACAAGTCTGCAGTCTTTGTTTTCTAATTGATGAAACAGAAGGTTTCCAAAGTTTATTCCTACAGCATCAGTCGGTGTTACAGGGTCACACATTTGGAAGCCCCTCTCCACAAAGCAAATGGTTTACTTCACTGTCTGTGACATCTGCACACATGACTAGCTTTAATATGTGCATCTACAATCACAAACCCAATCCATAAGCTACCTCAGTAAAGAAGGCTTCTAACTTCCAGCACACAAACAAAACAGATTTATGTTGAGAGATGTGGGTTTTTTTTTTTGTTTGTTTGTTTTTTTTTGGGGGGGGGGGGGGGGGTGTCACCACTGGGCTATATTTATGGCGTAAGAACATATTATTGACATTATTTTGTGATTACTTGTATTCACATTATGAACCGTTATTAGACTAATTTTGATAAGTGATGCATGCCTAAACCAACCTGGATTAGGACCAAAGATATGAAAAAATACATTGGTTTTATCAGTAAATCACTGCATTTCTTCACTTTTCTCTGTATATCTATTAACTGTTTGGATCCACTCTATTTTTATGTAAATCTCTAATCTCCATTCACCAAAACATTACACATGCGGCATACAGACTTTCATACTGCAGATTCTTAATCCAAAGCTGAAACAAAATGAAGCATGAAGTCATCAGGATGCATTATATGTGGTACTTTAGGAGCACTGTTATAATGAGAATATGGAAACTTTTCACAGTCACTCTCATCTCTGCTAGTTGCTTTTAATCTCAACAGTATGAAGGCTTATTCCAGTGCAAGTCGCTGTTGAGAAAAGCATCAGCTAAAGGCCTTTAAAATGTAAATATAAGAGTGTTTGCTGTTTAGAAAGGAAATCAATTTCCTTGCTTCTTATGTAAATGTAAATAATCAAAATGTTGGAGGCTCTGCTGCATTATCAATCAGTTCTTGAATAGTGCTCTGCATATACACCCTGAACACTGATAACATAATCTCTGTATCAAAGAATATACACATTCTTTGGGACCTTGTACATTTTAAAAGCCCAGTGTTCTGCTGTGTGCGTTATTGACAGTTCAATTCATATCAGCCGACATCTCCTAAGCGCTTCATGCTGGATCAAGACTGCTGTGTTATCTGAATTGGAAGTGGGAAACTAAAGGAACCTGTCATGTTGCATTCACAGGGAAGAGGTGTGTGCAGCAGTGTCTGATGTATGGGCTGCAGAGATAACAGTCCCATGGTGGCACACTGGGGCCACAGAAATATTCCTCTTCATCACTCCGGTGCTGCCACTCGTACTTTGACACAGATAATAACTGTTTATATGCAGCCCATCTCAAAGCAGCATCATCCTCTTAAAAGCTCTCAGGAAGCGATCTGTTCTCCTGCAGCACAGTGTGTTGTTAACGCGTCAGATGTTGGCAAATAATGTTGTCAAGTCTTTATCAGTCCCTATCAGAAACATACAAGAGCACCACAGTTTTCATTCATCCATAGCTTCAATAAGTAGATGATAAACCCAAAATAAAATAACCACAGCTTTAAAAAACACCTTAAAATATTCAATATGAAGCCAAAAAAAAAAAAAAGAAAACACACATTTTGTACAACTGATCAATAACATTTCACTTACATTGTTTTTGCTGATATCTTTCCCAGTCGTCATTTTGTCAAGCAAAAAGATTAAGGCTTTTAAAAATATGTTGTGGGAAGAGATATATTGTTCAAGCCCACTCACAGAATAGAAAACGATGGGTTCCCAATTTTTACAAATTTGTCTTGAAACAACAGTGACGTACATTGAAGCAGTTTTATGTTTGCCTAAATTATTCAATCCCTTATTTATGTGTTTCCAGTCTTAGTAATGAAAGATAAAAAAGTAACATCTACTGATATCCTTTTGCAATTCTTTGCTCATGTAGGTTATATTGTTCAGAGGATGTACATCTGCCTTTGAATGTACTGACTCCACCTCATTGCACTGTAGCAATGCACAGTATCCCAGTGATATAAGTAGTGTCTGTTTGTTCATTTCTCTTGTATTGAAAGCTTTAGCCAAGCTAAAAGCTTGCCACTTCCAAGACAAAGTCTATCCTCTCTGCCATCTTTCTCACTGAGATGCTTATTTATTTATATATATATATATATATAAATATATATATATATATATATATATATATAGGGGATAGTCACCTGCCAATGATCAGGGGACAAACGAGCAGTGTGAATATGCTGGCTTACTTTACATTTCTTGTTATAAGAAAAAAAAAAAAGGCCTAGGTTTGAATCTGCCCTGGGCCATTTATTACGCATCTTCCCCCAGCTCTTTCTCCCAGCTTCCCTGTTCACTCTCCACTGTCCTATTGTAGTAAAGGCTAAAAGCCCCCAAAATATTTTAAAAGAGGTTATCTGATTACAACAACAAGGTACTTTGGAAATCAGGAGCTCTAACACCGGTTGTCATTCTGTGTAAAAATCATAGACTGTATATAAAAGATTAACATAGCCACTGTGATGTCCATTCACTGGATTGGGAACTCACATTTTAGCATCGTGGCTGTCACCATCTAGGTTTTTTGGAGCCAGAAGTGAGAGGGTAGACTGTATTGCACAGAATTTCAGTCACACACAAAAAAATGAAAAAAGAAAAAAGAAAAAAAAAGAAAGAAAAGAATGGAGCACAGAGTTCCTGATGCTAACAGAAAGCCATATTATTTGTTAGATAATTGCATTAAAAATGTTCCAAAAGGCACCAACAGCACAAATACAACCGAGAGCTCCAGTTAGTTAGTTCATTAGTCCAGTTAACAGACAGCAGCTACAGCCACCCGTTTTGACATCCACCTGTCAGTCAAAGCGGCCATGCCTCTGAAAATTTATTTATTTGGTGTAATTTTAAAAAGAAATTTACTATAGAGACTTTTTTTTTGTACCAGGCTGTGAACATTACCTATTTCTGCTGTAAAGTTAGACATTACAGCATTAAAGTTTAGATTGAATCACTTTTGGAGTCATTTAAAGAAACCACAGCATTTGATACTTCCACAATGGCTTTTTTTTTTCCAGCTCCACTTAATAAAAAATTAGTTTTGGCCTTGTTTTGTTTCACTTAAAATAAATTGCTCACATAAAGGGGGAGTTTGCTTATGTTAGTTTATTGTCACAATGCTATTGTTGTGTTCCCATATGAAATGCAGTTTAAAATTAGCCAAACATGACTCAAGCTTACAATCATTCATGGAGGACAGTCAGATTTCTTTAAAAAAAACTGGACATATAAGGAAGAAGGATGCTCTTATTTAACAGGCAGTATTTGATTTAAAGAAGATAAAATTGCTAAATATAAAAAGTCCAAACCCCAAAGTCAAATTTATAAATTATGAAAATGGAAAATCCATTTGTAGCGCCCCCATATGGCCAATTAGAACTATTTTATTTCACACATTTGTGGCAAATGAATGTTTAATATCTCTACATTTTTTTTTCCCATCTGTAAGAACATATCCACGCAATGAAATGTAAGCTCACCTCCCTAATAAATGCAGTGCAGGTAAACTGGTGAACATTTCCTCATCGGGTTCTTTATGAGTGACAGGGGACTCATGGCACTGGGGTCCAACCATCCCTCACACCCACTTCACATTCAAGCCTGATGTGCTTTGTACGAATGCGTGTGATTTCACAAACATCTGCCTTAATGAGTCTTCTTCCACAAGTCTTCCTCAAACTTGTGATTGACTTGACTATAAAAAGTAGATGAAACTGTAAATCATGAGACGTATTGTAAAATGTACTTCTGTCTTCCCGTGCTCCGTAATGAAGCAGTCATTATGATTATTTTATAGGACTGAAGTTTTTAAAAACTACAAGAATGCATTACTCTGCATAATGAACAGATGTTGTGGCAACAAGCACATACATTATGCATAAAAAATTATTTCAATTTTGATTGTAGACGCTGATTTATTGAGACAAGTCTAGCTTACAACAGTAATGGATTTAAGATGTGCTTTTGTTGTGTTATTTCCATAATTAATAATAGGAAGGCAGCACATTATATATGCTTTGTATTCATAAAGATGAGAGGGTTTGAGTTATAACAGATAAAATACTGCTTGCCGAACTTTAAAACCACACCAGATTAATTATACATAAAACTTAAACTCTTTTGAATGGAAAAAAGAGACAAAAAAATCTTCTAATGCCTTATTGCTTCTTGTCTCTATTTTGATATGCTTAAGAGAAATAGCATGACTGATAAGATGAGATACAATGAAGGAAAAGGAAGATAATTATCTCTGTACAGTAACAGGAAATCACCCTTAACATGATGCATACACAGGAGTACAAAGACATGAAAAAATATATTTGAATTAAGTGGGAACAATGTGAGAGGAAAGATCTAGGCTGTGATGGTCAATCTCACATTTGTGGGATGGTTAAATCTTTTCAAATGCTGAACTGTATAAATATGGATACATATTTTGTGTCATTGACATGACAAAAAAATGCTGTTTAAATTGCTCTAAATTTAAAAGATAAAGGATTAAATTATTGCCAAATCCAACAATGCAGATTAATAAATATTCACATGTATCCAATGCCTGATTTACTATAAAGTCAGTTTCATATGCTGTACATAATTGTGATGCAGTAAACTGCACCAAATGTGTGCTAATTTGCATCTAAATATGGTTTCCAGTAAGTGCACTATTCTTTCCAGTTGTGAGATGTTTTGAGGAAATCAGTTTACCTTAAAAATAATTTCTCTGTGATAAAATATTTGAACATGTGTTTCAATTTCAACTTTCTGTTGCTTTTGTATCACTTAAAGGACTTTTTTTTTGTTTCTTCCTTCAGACTGATATTTGACCAAATATTTAATTTTTTCATAATCGTATTCAACATCTCACAAACAGACAGCTGTTGTGCCAAAACACTGCTCTGCTACAAGTGCTTCTCTATGATTTTCCTTTTCAGTGGCAGGTTGGGAAAGCCTTTGAAACAATAGATGCTAAAAAACCTAAAAGCTTAAAAAAAAATATATTCATAATCATAATTAAATTCACAAAGCTAGCCAGAGTATCCACCATATGGGTGGGGACAACACTGACTGGCTGATATCCAATTTTGAATGAAAGTAATATTAGCCTGATAAATTAATACATGGCTATATTTGATGATATCTGCTGTTTCTGAGCTTTTAATTTGTGTTGCACAAGCAATGCATTCAAATGACTTGAATATTAATTCTAGGCACTTCTAATGGTGAAATGAATTGAAATGACTGTTCTGGTTGTATGAAACATTTCTAAACATCTTTGCCTGCCTCCTTGAAGGACTTCTGGTGAGCCAGTGTGACCTCGTTGGGGACAGACACACAGTATCTCTGCTGGACTCTCAGATGCAGATGTCTACCCAACAGAGTAGAACCTGGTGGAACAAGTCCAAGGTCTGGTACACAAGGAGGTACATGAAGTGGGGCGGCATTTGGCTCCACACAGTAGAATTAATGATTTGAAGACACATAGTTGGTGAATAATTGATTCCAGCCCCGAGGATGGTTAGGAGCTGAGTAAAAGACTAATAAATCATTTGTGGTGCTGCCAGTTGTCACTTTCAATTATTTCTGGGTTTGTGATAAACTGCTGCACCTGCCAGCTGCTGGTCCCTCGATTCCTTGGAGCAGAAAGTGACAACTTTACCCAAACTTTGCTCTCGGCCATGCCTGATACAAACAGCTGCCCTTGGTATGGTAAGTAAAATAAAATAAAGACAAAGAATTACTCATTAAAACTATTTTCACCACATTTGAGTATGAGATTTACTTATCTATACTATTAATTTACCTCCTATTTAATCTGGTTTGACCTTAAGCCAAATCAGTGATCAGTCCTCCGTTCTAGCTGCAGCTGTCAGAAAGTATCTTTAATAAATGTGTTTTTTATTATTTATTTTATTAGCCACTGACAGAATGGGAGTAAATCAAGTTTACACAGATTAAATGTTAGAAATAAGAAGGAGGTCACAATAGTTTTACACTCATCATGTTATGTTTTCTTTTCTCACTCTATGTTAACTGATTAACTGACAGATGATGCAGATTGATTGATTGAGCTGTTGTAAGAGGCTGTTGTAGTGAAAATGCGATAAGCTGCTAAATAAAGAAATAAAATCAACTCTTTCACCTCCTCCCACATCTGACAAGTATAAATCCAACTGATTAACGCCATTGTACATTCACATTTCACTTCCTGTTTATTTGAATATAACAGCTTGCATATTGTAGCATTATGAGAATGTGTCTCTTGGTGTAAAGATGTCTTTTTAATGCGATGTCGCACCAACACATTGCTATTGTTAACATATGTGAGACTTGTCAAAAATGCTTGTGTTTTGTCACGTTTAAATGAGCCTAATGCACAATGTACTACAAGTAAGACCTTGTCAAGTGAATAATTACAGTTACGGATCATGAGCTCCTGCAGACCTTCTCCCGGGAGTGAGGCTTGTCGAGGTAAACTAGGTGTACCACACAGTTCACGAATTTTAAAACCCCTCCACTGTACAAGGTGTTTTCATTCTGTCTTTATTAGTCGTTTCACATGGTGAAAGTATAATCTGAGTACAATCACTGATTTATAATTTCAATAAGCTTTTTTTTTTGAAAATGTTTTTAATTTAAAATCACTGTGCCTCACAACATTGTATGAAACACTTTATTCCTTTATCAAGAACACCAAGAATAGGTTGAAGTTCAAAATCCAAATCTCTAATAAAATAGCTTCAGGTCATTTACTGTTTACTCTTGTTTTTTCGTCACTGTTTGGTTTGTTTCAGGCACCAGAACTATTTAGTTGGATTTAGGAAAGGTTATGGTTTGGATTAAAATTCACCCATTCACAAAGTTAACCTTGCATGTTGAAGAATGATGCTAAAGCGTGTCCGGTGCATCTGCTGCCAATGGGTCTAGCATCCATACATATAGAGCAATTAGAAGCAACTAATTAATATTTATTTGCAAATCATATATTAATGGTGGTGGACTGGATCTAATACAATTGCACATATGTAATTAGAGTAGGACAAAAAATTTAAATATAATAAAACACCTTCTCATATGTAGTGGCATAGCGACATACTGTAGGGTTACATACTCTGTACATAGTATTTGAATGTGTGTGGACTCAACCACTCTCACCCGCATTTAGGTGCCATCCAAATAAATTAGCCATAAGTCAGTGGGTTGTAAACCTCTCTAACACAGAGTCTGCATCCACACCCCTCAAAGGTGCAGGGCTTGTTTTGTAACTCCACTTGCCTACAAATATGAGTTCCTCGTGTTTGTTTCAAAAGTATGCCCTCAGTAATAAAATGTTTTTTGTAAGTGTGAAAAAACTAGCTGAAGTCTAAAGAACAATGTACTTCAAGAAAGACATACAGGGCAAGGGCTACTCTGTGTGAGCTTTCATGTTCTCCCTGCGCCTGCTTAAATTTTCTCCTTTCTTCACAGTCCAAAGACATGCATGTTAGGTTAAATGGTGATTCTAATTTGGCTGTAAGTGTGGAAGTGATGGACTGGAAACCTGTCCAAAGTGTACCCTATGTACCCTTACACTATGATAGATGGGATAGGCACTAGACCCCTGATGATCCTAAGTTGGAGTATGAAGTAATGGTTTGCTACAACTACTGCAAATAACTATAAATAAATATGCTTTATTAAAGGTAAAGCTATGATATTGGGAATAATATGTTCAAAGTGTATCAATTAAAAATATGCTTCTCAAGTAAAATAATTAATGGAAACACAAATAACAAATCAGCTTATAGTAAAATTATTTTATCTGTTCTCTGATTTAAATTGTAATGTGCTCACTTGTTTGTTTTACCAGAATTTTCTTGCAGAGCACTTTGTACTTTTTATTCTACTATTGTTCACACTGTTGATATAATGGTTAATATTAAGGAACAACAAGGAAGAATGAAGATAAGTGGGAGCATAGTGGAAAATGTTTATTGTGAAAACACTGGAAATGCATAAACTCATTTCCAGGATCGGATGGATAGCACTTGATCCTAATAAATCCAGGGCACAGAAGTTTAAACTGGCTCATATTGATTGGAAAGCTGAGGGCTAAAGTTTGCCTTGCATTTTGACCACACCGTGTAATTAAGAGACCTTTCACAGCAACAGCTGTGACTTCTGAGTCCATCATGGAGTGGTAGGGTGGAGGGGCAGGATTTGAACTGGACCTAACTTTTGTTAAGTGAACCATGGAGGCTTTTAGCAAGGCACCTCTTAAGACTTACTTGCTACTGGAAGCCACTTGTTACACCTGTAGCTACTGAGCTAACTGACTCTTCTAATGGATACTAAACCGTGAAGCTTAATGAATACTGATGTCTGGGGAAGTCCATGAAGACCTCCACTGTAAAAGGTTTATGGTCTAAGACTAGACCTAATCCATGTCTGGGAAACTTTTAGTTTGACTCAAAGTGCTGCATGACTTGGTTTATTTTACTTCCTAAAAATTTTTGTTGTCAACAAATCCTGTGAAAATGCAACAAAACAAGATCTGATTCAACCTAAAAGAATCATGTGTGTCCAAAGCCCTACAGTACATATCATATTCCTTTGTGGCGTAGAACTACATCATTGCCCTGGATAGCACAGTCCTTCATTACAATGAACCGGGTTACTAGTTTATTTTAAGTCATCACCACAATACACTGCCTTGCTACTGAAATATTCACTAGACCACCAAATATGAATTATAACACAGCTGCTGAAAAAATCCTCAGTGAATTCACAAATGTGCACTACTTTACTTGTTTCTGAGAAACATTTGTTAAAAAATGATAAGTAGCTGCTATATGATCCATTCATCTTCATGATAAATAAGTTTTGCTTTAAATGTAACACTCACAGTTAATCGGTTAATTTGTTAATCAGCTAGATTTAGAAAAAAAAAGTCCTGTTTCATGAACATCAGGCAACAATATGAGTTAAACATGCCTAACACTGTGGTACATTTGCACTATGGTACAAATAAGCTCCTTTCAGCTTTTGTGGTGAAGCTCCTGTTGAATAATTACTGTTTTTGTTGTATAGCAGAGTGATAACATTGCATTTGACAGCTGATAGAAAGCAGGGAAGCATAAAGTAGACAGTGCTGGAGTGTGGTCCATCTGTGAGGTGGGGAACAGAGTGTGAGGCAGCCCCTCAGGGCCTCCAAGCAACTCAAACAGCATTAGCAAGAGGTGTCCCTGCCTTTACCGCAGCTTTCACGCCTCACTCCTCTTCCAACGCAAATCAGAGGCAACACAAGTTATCCATTTGAGATATTGAGTCGATATGGAGATAAAGCCTGCACTTATGAGCCACGGTGATGAAAAAGATCAGCAAGGGACCAGCAGCCTGTTTATATACCCCTCACATTAGTGCAAGCAGGCACTCACTGCAGGTGGCATGAAATATTAAAAGGATAACCTCGTTTTGCTAACTGACCAGAACAAAGTTGTCCTACGAGTCCCTGGGTCAGATGAGTTCTCACTGATTGTCTTGCCCTTGTTGTTCTATGTTGGGATCCGTGACTCACAATAATACCTCTGAGGCTCCTTTCCCACCTTATTAACTACGACCTCTTTATAACTTTCCAGATGGATAGTTGATTTTTAGCAATTGAACAGTGGTACTGAAAGAGTTATTTTGTTCTATTTTTTTAACCTTTCATATTAAAATGTGCATTTCCTAAAAAGTCTTCCAACTTACATTGTCCTTTTGTTGAAATTACATATTCCTTTTTCCACTTTAAAATTAAAAATTTCCACCAAAATTTTCAGCATTAGGAAGCAGGATGGGTGATGAAGGTAAAAATAAACCTGACTGTAGACCATGTACTGTACTATACCCAGGGTGTTTTTCCGTAATCTCGATTCACTTACCCTAACACTGGCAATCCGGATAAGTGGTCACACGAAGATGTGAACATGTAATACAACTGAAAGCAACACAGCAGCTGCAGACAAAGCAACGGTATGAGTGTGTATGAGAGGAAAAGCACTGTAGAGTCATAGTATTAAAAGTGTGCACTTTAAGCGCTTTGGTTAGTAAGATTGGTATAGAGCTACTATATTAATAAAGTGCAGCCTATTTGACACCTGGAAAGACAACCGACAAAAATGCCGACTGTGTAAGTTAACAGACTTATCAATATCACAACTGTCGTTAAGACATGGGAGAATCTGATGGATTATAATCGAGTATTTCATTAAATTAATGTTTAAAGTACAGTTTTAGCTTTTATTCTTTCAGCTGCAGCCTCGGTGGTGTTTAACGGTCTAAGACTAAAGAATAAATATAAAAACTGAATTCAAACATAGGCTTAGTCTGCGTGCAAATTTGATATAAGAGCAAGTACAGTGTAGGTGTCCTGTTTTAGGATAATATATTAGTGATTATAGAACAATAAAATTGTTTTAAAATCAAAAGTTACATTTAAGGTGCCAATACCAGCACACACTGTAGATTCACACAGCCGCACAACTTTGAATTACAGCCATTTAAATTTAAAGCGTATCTATAGGGTGCAGTAATGGCTTGCGAAAGCAATACATCCACCCATTTTCTGGATCAGTCTTGTTTATCCATGAGTAAAATAGACTCAAGTGCCTTGAAGGTGCATTCTTTCTAGCGGCCAGCAAGAAGCAACTCCTGTGGTTACAAAAAAAAAAAAAAAAAAAAAAATATAAAAGTTTTT
>VUQI01007361.1:6406-17249 GCA_015106735.1 Paratilapia polleni | reverse complement strand
AAAAGAATTTTTAATATTTTTTTTTTTTTTTTAATGGCCTGTCGACCCACTTCCAGCATGTTTTTTCTCACTCTGAAATCTGAGGCAATGGTTGAACATGAGTATTTAAAAAACTATTAAAGATAAAAGCCTGAAATTTCTTTCTTACAATAAAATTGAATCAGGATGTGTAATTTGGGACAGATGCATCAAAAAATGCGAGTACTGGATAGTGAAAGTGTGTGTGTGTGTGTATGGGGGGGATTCAAGCTGTCCTGTAAAGTCCAGTATTTGAGGACACACTAATGAAAAAACTTCACATTGCAGTATATAGTTGTATTTCACAGTGCAAAATAAAACATGTAGAGTACTTTTTAACATGAAATTCTTGGTCACAAAAGCAAAGGAAATGCTATTGTCTGCTGGATTGAGCAAATATGACAAGTTGTACCACAGAAACAAAAATATCAGTAGATAGTCTAATCCGAAGAGAACAAAATTCTGGAGTTTCCAGATGGTAAATAATTTTGTTAAATATATGCATATTTTTCATTTTCGAGACCCCTTTTGTAAGCATGCACATTACCCTGGAGGAGTGTGATTGTAATTCAAGTTAAGTTTAAAATAAACTAAAAAGTATTAAAAACTCAAGTACGGATGTACATTTTTCATACATAAAAATATATATAGCAAAACAATTAAGGGTAATGAAAAAGCAGTAGGTCATTTCACATGAGTAGTCTTGCAAGCCCAAGTTGCTGTATCCACATGGTATGAGTGGTAGTCTGATACAAGACCCTAACTCTAACCCCCTAACCGTAATGGCACGACTTCTACAGGCAGGCAGGGACCAGGCGATTGGCATGCTGACCGCCAGAATGAATGCTGCAAGAATTATGATATGTATGAAAATGCAACATTGTTGCGTTTTTAATGGCTCTTAGTGTATTTAAGACTCCTTCAGGGCAGTAGGTCTTGAAAATGGAAAAATATGCACATATTTAACAAAATTATTTTCTCAGAAAGAAAACAGTCAGAAAATAGTCAAAATAGAACACAAGCTAAAATAGATGTCACAGAAATTTATAGGACTTTGTGTCATACATAATGTTGTGCACACACAATGAGTTTGCTGAGTGTGGCTAACTTAAGCATTGCTAGCACCATCAACCTTCTTTCGTTGTAAGTTAACGTTCCCACGCCTGTGCAGAATGTGGTTCTGCATTGCTCTGAGTGGTTATTTGCTGCTTCACTCTGACATACAAAAGTTACATGCAACTGTTCATTTCTAGAACGTTTTAAGAGCTGGATTGCAGGGCTGTCATCACTTACTTTCCATCTCGCTTGCTTATAGCTTCCCATCACAGAGAGAGGGAGAGGCGTGCTGCCCTCTGCTGGTGGCAGGTGGCTACGTAACATGTTAGAGCCAACATTTTACTGGTATTCAACATTAATAAAACTATCTTTTTCTGTTGCAGACTAGCAAGAGCAACAGTGTTTAAATGTCTGATCAACTAGTCCCCACATCTCTAATTTTAACATCCACAGACCAGTGATTACCTGGCATGTTGTACACATCAAGCGTTTGTTGTGTTAATGCTCTACTTCACTACTTCTCTCTTAGTTTCCTACACAAGGTGCTTGTTTTTGCTTCTCAGCGGGGTTAAACGTGGGGTTGTTGCCATAGCTACAGGAAGAACAGGGCTGATGATGCCATGTGCCTTGTCTTCTGCAGGTCATTATCAGGACTGTGGCTGGGATGCAAGGGGGCTCATAAAAATATTAGATTATCCCTTTAATTTCCTTTTCTGCATGTCACTGCATGCGTATTTGTTTCCTCACCTTTGATTTCCTGTCTCCTCTCTCCAGCTGTGCAGGCTTTCTGAAGACCTGGCTGCCTTTTCTGATGCTCATGGGCATCATCCTTACAGTGGCCCTGGCCCTCAACCTCCGGTGACCTGGGAGGAAGCCTTAGGACTTGGTGGAAACCCCCTCGTGGGTCAGATGTGGCACTGACCTTTTGAACAACAAAGAACGGGGAAACCAGTGACAAAGACTCCTCATCTCCAAGAGAAGAATGTTGGACAGGAATGTCCGGGACACGCTTGATTACCGATCAGTGGCGTTACTGCCGTGTTGATGCTGGAATGCCCCAGTAATGGAAATCCATTTATATTCATCTAAAATGACCAGGACTACACAAAAGCATTTATTGGATTCTGAATACTAAAAGTCTGACTGCAGGTTTAAGCCACCTGCAAAGTATAACAGTTAACAGTTGAAAAGAAGTACCTGCATTGTTGAACTCTTTGAGGGGAAACACATCCATGCCTTGCTTTCAGATTTTACTCAGATTGGGATATAATCCCATGATTCAGTGCTTCCAGGATGCCATTTTTATAGTGGGGAGCACCAAATTGATCAGTTAGCTGCCTTTCTGAGGCAATCTATTGCATCTCATGCTTGATCTAATGTAGCTCTTCCACAGTACTGCAACATCTACCTAAATACACAAGAGCAATTTGTATTTTTGTGCATTTTCTTACTCTGTAGAATATCAAAGAGTGTACATCTTCTAAAGGGAAATATTTTCTCAGAGATCTGTTCTACATGCATTACACATATCACCTCATGGTACTATTAACTCCAGGTCATCAGTGCAACAATTGTAGCAACCTCAACGAATGTGGCTGTAGTAGATATTTAGAGAAACCAAGAGAATAGTAAAGCTGTACATGTGCCAAATGTAGGAGAATGTGAGACCAACACAAACTGGGTCCTTCCACATCTAACTCACTCTGTAGTGGAACAGCTTGTTCCACTGTGCTGTGACTCGAGGTATTAAATGAAAAGCCCGCTGATATCAGAGGTATGAAACCTGCTGCGATTGAGTTTTGTTCTCCCTTTGCTGCGTTTGACTTTTATGAGAAAAAGCCAGAGTCAGTGCCTAAAAACGACCTCTCTTATATCCTTGTGTTGCATTTTCAGTTTTATGGTTATTTTCGACTCCTTTAAAAAAAAAAAAAATCCACATGATGGTTGGCACTCAAAATCCGTTGCCATGGCTGTCGTGAGCAGCTTCAAATCCCCTCATTGTTTGCAATCAAACCGGGGGGGGAAAAGTGTTGAGCCCTCTCTTTGTCCGCGGTGCTGCCAGAAGCAGCAGGTAGCCAGGATCCTCAGGTTTTTTCGCGCTCACCGACCCCTGTTGAAAATCCCCAGTTTCCACCTCAGCGCCTGACCGGCGTCGCTTGCTCCCGCTGTTTTCCACCTCTGCAGATCAGATTGGAAGGTCATTGTGAAATGTCAGCGCTGTTTCACAAAGCTTTGATGTATACCGACCAACATCCTGCAATAATTCAAAGTAGATGTCATTTAAGTGTGTGCTTAGAAAGGGTTTTCTGTTGTAACTGCAGGGCTAACACAGTTTTCTACACTTTGCTCTCCTCGTCGGGTTCCTGTTGGAAGCAGATACTCTGTGGCCTCTACTTCGGTGTATTTCACCCATGTTGCCTGTAAATATTTAAACACATTAGACTGTACATTAGGTGCTCTTTATATACTTTGCAAACTTGATCACTCACTCTTCAGATTTGAATTGCTCTCTTTACTTATCATGTCTGCTTGGCAGTGAAGCAGATCTGTGCCTGGATGAGTGTGTTTGATTGTGTGTGTGTCAGTGTGTTATGCACATTGGGGAGAGCATGCAATTGCATGCCAGCATGTGTGTCTCACATGCATGCAAGAGTGAAACTGTTGGAGAGAGTTAGTCATGGTTGACTCTTAGCTGCTTGATATTAATCAGCTGCATATTATTGCAGCAAACTGCCTAGTAATTGATTTCTATATTTATTACTCAATATCTTTCTCTTAATCTCTTTAAAATGTTATGTATTTGCTGGTAAAATTTAGTGAGAATAAAAAGTATATTAGATTGTACCAGACCTGCTTGTTCATGTGTTGTGTAGCTGCAGAGTCATTTTCTTAAGAAATGGACAACCTGGCTTCCAGATAGAGTGGAAACTCTATATATGAACTTTAAAAACACATTGTTTTGTGAATATTTTCAAGTGTGGCAGCTCTCTTTTCTCATAGCTATTGCTCATAAGTTGGGATCACTTAGAATTGTCCTGTTGAGAAAACAAAAAAGCACATTTTTAGGGTTTGTTTTTTTTTGTTGTTTTTTCCCAGCCTTTATTAGGTAGTGCAGTATGACATGCAGAAAGTGGTCTGGGGCAGTCTTGAACCCAGGGCTCTGCAGTAGCTTTCACCATATGGGTTGCCTGCTCAACCAGGTGAACCATAGCAACACCTCTAGCAAAAAAAGCACTTTTATTTTTCTAATGTAACACAAAAAGTAATCAGAAATGCAAAAGTATTGATTCATAGTCATTCATTAAAAATCATCAGCGACTTTAGTGGAATATCAATGCAGGTGCAACTCATTGCTTCCTAATGCTTGTAGATTAGAAAATGATTTTCCAGTGATCAGTTCACACAGCTGCCAACTGTTCTGATGATTAAAGAAGCCATTATATTTAGTTAGTTTTGCTCTGGATCATCAGCTTTTGTGGGTTCAATTAAAAGGAAAAAAACATTTCTACTGAAACATGGTATTCTTGTTCTATGAAATAAGTTTTTCCATGTGAAATAAAAGTTTTTGCTATAAATGGAAAATTTCAATGGTGTATACAGAATGGAGCAAACTGAGCCAGTTTACTCCATTCCTTAGATTTTTGGACACTGGGTTCAAGTAAGCAGACTCTACATTCTGTGTGGTGTATTAGAAGGAACACGTGTGTGTGTATAAACCAAAAGAAAAAAATCTGGAAATGTGCTTGTTATGCCTAAACTGCAGTGACATTTAAAGTCCAGACTTAGTGGACGTGTCTATGGAAAATCCCAGTAGAAACAAAGAGTGAAGTGAAAATCCCTTTGGAAATGGAGGACAAACTGTCTATGAATGCGCAACCTGTCCTTAATGAAGCAGCTCATTCAGAACACTTTGAGCCATAAAAGGCAGTGAAGGAATGAATGGCCCTTTGAGACCATCTGGTAAGACTCGCGACATTGTCACTATTACTGCTTCTAACACATAAATATATAGGTATATTTTAGGAAGAGAGATTGTGAAGATAAATAGTACACTGGTCCTATTTATGGACGTGCATGTGCAGGGATGCAACATTCAGTGGAGATGATTTGAATGGTTTTAGATGCTGCCTGCTGCGGTGCCTTGTTGTATCCAGGAGCCAGGTCCAGGAATGTGGAGACCTGCGGTCCCAGCAATTCAGTCTGCTGACAAAAGACAGTCGGGATGCTATTATTAGTGCCACTATCCATATATACTAATACCAGTCTGCATTTTTTAAAACCCTCTTTTGTTTCTCTAATCCCCAACATATCTTTTGTGCTGCAGACCATATAGCCCATGCCGAATTTTAAGAATCCTGCTCGTGACTGTGTGAACTCTGAATGTGTTTTGACTTTTCGCTATAATACCAATAAAGATGTCTATTATTGTAAAGATTTGTGGACCCATTTTTCTCTCTCTTAAATTTCCATGATTGAATTATGACTACTATGTTTCATCAAGGCTGTCACAGCGGGGGGGGGGTTAAGACTGAGCCATGAAATGCCAGAGTCTGCTTCTCTTGAAATCTCTAAATACTCTCAGAAGTCCCTGTAATAGTCATTAGAAGTTGTCAGAATAAACAGTCAGGAAGGAGGGGAAGTCCTCACAGCTCTGATACGCAACTGCCAAGTGGCTAAAAGTCTCACTCAGTGGTCATTATCCTGCAGATCATCGTGGTCTTCAAGAAAAGGGGGGATCAAAGGCTCACGTCTGACCCCAGACACCCCTCCCCCACATTTACCACACCACCTTGGGAGCTGGGAATGAGGAGGGCATCTAATTCACCAAACTGTCCTTTTATATTTCTCATAAAAAAAATAACACGTCCATCAACTAAAATGTAAGGAATGCAATAATTCAGGAAAGAAAAAAAATATATATATATTTTTATAGAAAATAGTTTTCTGTGAATATTTCGCTTGTTCTTTGTTCTGTAATAAATTAATTAAAGTCCAGATTTCAATATTTAGAGTGATAGAGAATCAAAATATAAAAAGTAAATCTAATAATCCCGACCACTTTCTCCTCCTCATCCATCCCTCATCCTGTGCTCTCTGCTCAAGGCTGAGGGGAAGATCTCGTAGATCCGGACAGAGAAGCCCCTCCCCGCAGATCACTGCACTACTCGATGGTCCTTTTAACTTCATTGTTGGAGAAGAAGCGACGCACCGCTTTTCCACGGCGAAGGATCAAACACCCCCTCTGACCAGCACGACCCTCACTTTTGTTCTCATGGAAATCAGACCCAGCCTCCCGGCCACACTTTCTGCAGAGATGCAAAGTTGAAGGCGCATTCCCGGCCGGGACAGCACATGATAATGATGTCTTGGTGGAGCTGATCGTTTCTCCCCGTGTGTGTGTTTCTTTTTCGCTGTTGCCTGCCGCCGCTCTCGAACCGGACACTTTTTTTTTTCTTTCCAACATGCTGGATTTGATGCAGCGCATTGTTTTCTGCGCGCTCCTCGGCTCCGTGTATGCGTCTTGCCCTCCGCGCTGCGAGTGTTCAGAGGCGGCTCACACGGTGAAGTGCGTCTCCAAAGACCTGCGGAGTATCCCGGCTGGGATCCCGGGATACACGAGGAATCTGTTCATAACGGGGAATCAAATCAGCCGGATCGGTCCGGAGGCTTTCAAAGGGTTGGAGAATGTTACCAACCTGTCTCTGAGCAATAACAGGTAAGGCTGGCTCTTTGTTATCATGGTAATGCAAACCTCTGAAGTACTGTCACAGAATGCTATTTTTTTCTGTCTTCACCTGGCTCTCATTGTTCTTGAACTGTGACTACACATATTTCATGTTTTAGGTTCTGTTACATTTGGGCATAGTGGGCTGTGTTAAGATGACCACATTCAGCTTTATTTCAGATTTGATTCAGAGTAAATCAGATGTGTTTTTATGCCTTTCATTCTCTTAATCTTGTATGTGATTGTGAGGTGTTAATGACGTCTCATCTTCAAATCCAGAATTTCTGAAGTGGAATCCCACGCCTTTGCCGGACTGCACAGCCTTCGCTCTCTGGATTTGAGCAACAACCAGCTGGCTATAATTCACCCCGAGGCCTTCACCGTCCTGAACCAGTCTCTGCGGGAGCTCAACCTGAGCCGAGCCCTCTACAACCATTCCTCAGTGATGGACTTGGCCACGTCTCTCTGCTGCAGCTCCCTGGTGACCCTGAGGGGACTGGACCTGTCGGACAACAGCCTCATCTTTTTGCCCCCGCGCATTTTCTCCCACCTGAGCAGCCTGCGGAGGCTTCAGCTTTCCAACAACTCCCTGGTGGCCATCCACAACTCCACCCTCTCGGGTTTGGAGCAGCTGGAGGAGCTCGACCTCACGCTCAACACCCTCAAGACACTGTCAGAAGAGAGCCTGCAAGAGCTGGACTCCCTGCCCAGAGCCGCTCTCCTGCTGGGGGAGAACCCGTTCACATGCACGTGTGGAATTGAACCTTTTGCACTGTGGCTCAACAGATCACAGGATCGCATCGGAGACGCTGGGGGCCTTGTGTGCGCTTTCCCGGCCAGCATGAGAAACACGTCCTTGCTCGCTGTGGGGTCGTTGACTCTGGGATGCCACGAGAGGGATGCGGGGGCAGACCTCGCTCTGCAGACCTCTTACGTCTTCTTGGGTATAGTCCTGGGCTTCATTGGCCTCATCTTTCTCTTTGTACTCTACCTCAACCGCAAAGGCATCAAGAAGCGCATCTACGACATGCGGGATGCCTGCAGGGAGGTGTGGGAAGGCTACCACTACCGCTTCGAGATGGACTCCGACCCCAGGTTATCACAGGTCTCCACGAGCGCTGATGTGTGAGAGGACAATCCTTTTTTTTTTTTTTCTTATGAGACATGTGGTCCCCCCCTAAAACACATGTATCAGTAGCAAAATGTAAAAATTGTACAGATGTGTCTGTAAATATATACATACAAACATGTTGACTTAAGCATGCACTGCCCACCTCTCCATTTCAGACAGACTATCATGATTTCTTTGCTGTCCTGAGAAGAGTGGACATGAATGTTATAAAAAAAGACTACGTTGTTTGATTTTTCTCATATCCATTCCTGCTCTTTATGTCCTCACAAAAGTAACAGCAAGTGCCTGAAGTCAGCTATTGTTTCCCAGTCGAACTCACTCCTACATGGCACACTCATTCAGTATTTAGCTGTTTAAAGAAAGCAACAAAATGCTGCAATACAAATCCGGCACTATTAAAACAAACCTCTGGGAATTTAAAGCACAATTACTCATTCATCTTTGAACCATTTCAAGCTCTTTGCTCCCCACCAGCCCCCAGGGTGCCAGAGAGGAATTAAGCCACCAAAAAGCTTTTCCAAAAGCTCCCCTTAAAAATCACTCTGCTCGTCTTTGGCAGTTGGATAAGAGGGAGGGGTGAACAATCCAGCACAGACCAGCGGAAATCTTCTAGCCCCCTTAATTTTTTTTTTTTTTTTTAAATGAAATGTCGCTTTGTTTCAAGTCCTTGAGTTTTATTGTCAAAATGATGAGAACCAGTCCCGGGGCTGAGGCCGCTGAAAGCAATCTCCCTCCCTCTCCCTCCTTAAAGACAACAGCCCACTCTGGAGGCTCCTTGAAGGAAAAGTTTGGCTCTCCACATTTTTCTGTTTAGGGGGATAGTTTTTTTTTTTTTTTTTCGTTTTGTTTTGTTTTCCGATGATAAGATACAGATGATTCTGAAACACCAGCTGCATTGTTTCATTCAGCAGTTTGCTCTGACCAGTTAAGGACATTAAGCCTTGTGAAAAGGAAGAAGAATATGTGCTTACAGCTTTAGTTTTTTCTTTGGGGTTTAAGTCAAGAAAAGTGTCCGTTTAGGGGAAGTTGTTTTCTAACAATTCTTTAACCTCTTAACATCCAGCAGGTCACAAGCAACGATCTAGGGTTAGGGGTAGAGTTACGGTTAGGTTAACCCCCCCCTTTTTCTTATAGACTTTTTGACCTGGAACACCCACATGGAAAAGCTTTTACCAGAAAAACTGTAATCCCATAATAACCATATGAGACTTCATTTGAAACGTAACATCTTCTAGCTTCTGAATATTTACCTGTTTAGCATGTGGCTTAAGCCCTAACCCTAACTCTTCGATGGGTTGCTGATGACATGGTGGGGGATAAGAGATTAAATAGCATTTAAAAACCAGAAATGTACATGCATGTCAATCCAGAGCCTTAAGCATGTTAAATAAATCAAAATGTAACCTTACAGCATAATAATTTCAAAGGAATTCCTCTTTTCTCAAATGTCCTATCTGTCATTCTTGTTTTTTCTAAATGACAAAAGCAATTCTCAGAGGCCTTCTGAGGTTCCAAATTGAGACAAACACACACACAGCGGATGGCAAGCTGCCATTCCTCAATGTGTTTACTACCCACATTGCTAGCTGTCTATGGGGCAAAGGAGGCCTGGATAAAACAGCCTCCCTTTGTTCGAAGCCAAAGTAGCATCTTCATCCCATCAAGATGTTCTCCAAACTCCTCTGATAGCGACCCAGAAGTGTTTAGAACCTGGAGCCAGTTTACTGCACGTGGAATGACAAAGCGTTCGAAAGTTGTGATATCGGTGTTGTCATTTAGCCCAAATGTAATCTCGTGTGTTATGAAAACAGCAGAAACGAATGTGTTCCTAATGTCTGGACGAAACTCCGAGGTATCATTTCTCCGAGCCGCAGCACCACATTAAGCCGGGCATTTACTCACCGAGGAGAAAACAATTGAGGCTCGTACGCCGACACAAAGGGGCGGCTCGGGTGGCGAGACGCCTCAAATAAGCTTTGTTTTCCAGCGCTAAAAGGATGCCTTGTTGACACTCATTCTCTTTCTGTTTTTACAGACGGCCATTATGCCACCGCGTAATAGGATTCACTCATGATGACAAAGTTGAGCGCTCCGATCCAGCTATTGTTCAAGTGTCATCATTCTTAATAATTGCCTCGTGGGGGGAAAATCCCAGGAGAAGTTTTCATTTTGCATTACGCAACGTGTCACACCCGGGGCATTAAGCTGGCCACGGGTCATTGGTGTCAATTTGCAAGACAGAAAGAAGAAAAACGATTCCCTGTACGTCATTACTTCCGTTTTCACTCATTAAAGTGTGGATTAGAAGCAGTGCCTTTTTGTCTTTTTATGAGTGTGGCTGTCTGAGAAATATATGGTCTGTTTGCTATATAGGCTGTGCAAGATTGTCTCAGCAGGAATGCAAGGAAGAGAGGAACATAAAGACACATCCAGACGCTCTCCATTACTCCCTGTGCTAAAGAGAGGCTTGTTAAAAACAGGGGGGGAAAAAATGCTCCAATTACCCCTCTCCCCCAGACTGTATGCTGCACGTATCTGATTAAAAGATCACGTCTCTATTTCAACTTTGCTCGCCATGTCTTGCGTTCCCACAGGCCGTTTTGTTCCACCGCTGAGGTTTCTTTTGAGGAAGCAGTTTTAAAAACTGTAACAGCTTTATGTTCCTGTGCAGCATGCGGTTTGCACAAAATACATATTCAAAGGATTTCTTTTCAGTTGTTCCTCTGGAGCGCAGCAGGCTTTTGATTTTATACGCCTCCTGTCTTGGGAACATCTTGGCGCCATTACATGGGCTTAATGGCTGTGATAGGGAATATGCCTTAAAAGTGAACACCACATCTGTGAGGAATTGAACATGTTGAAAAGAGACCACAACACTCGGCAGCATGACGACAGAGACAAAGTGGCATCTG
>VUQI01007360.1:1851-30652 GCA_015106735.1 Paratilapia polleni | reverse complement strand
GAGAAAAATAAAAAAAAAAAAAAAAAATAAAAACAAAAAAAAACAAAAAAAAGGTTAAAAAAAAAAAAAAAAAAAAAACACCAAACACAGAGCTTATCTAATGGGAAGGAACCTAATGTACTGTACTGTGCTGAGTGCTTCATGACCTTTACAGTTTCCCCCTCAAGAGCTCAAACTATCCACATTAAAAAAGGAGACCCGAAACAACACGGTCATGGTTATTAACCATAAAGAGAAACTGATATAAAAGGAATGGTCAAAAAGAAGCCAACTGATGCAAAGACCAAATTTATTCACATATTTCTGTTAATCAGCCTTCCAGTCAGCTGACAGTTAGGAAGAAGAAAGTGAACCCCAAACAGCTGCTTTTATTGTGACCTCCGATAAAAAGGGTAAATGTTGGAGATTGTTTGCCGTTTATGTGACAGAGAAATCTTTTCAGATAGGGCCACCTATGACCTGAGGTAAGCTGCTGTCATCTTCTGTGTCCAAAATGTTTTTATAAGACTGTCACAAACATGGAACAGTCCTCGTCTGGTTTTCATTTTTAAGGGCATTTCAGAGATTAATCACTCAAAGAACTAATGATCTGATATCATGTAGCCAAGATGGACAAACACATTGGCTTAATGACCACTGCTGTGTCCAAATTCATGAGTAAATATTAGTGAACATAACAGAGTACATTCAGTAAACACTAATAGAGTGCTTTTGCAGCTAGAATTCAAAAAAGTACTTTTCCATTTTCAAAATCTCCGAACTTCAAATGCCACGCTCACTTAAACACTTGCTTTTTGTTCTTTGAGATCATTCACATTCACAATTACTTTTTATGCTTTTAAGCACAGTAACAGTTTTTTTTTTGGGAAAACAGTCACCGTCATTAAACCACTCAAAAGAAATCAAGTGGAGTGTGCTTACTCACTTTTAGAGGGTATTTAATGTAGCAGCAAAAAACTTTCTTATCATCATTGTCACTTTTATGACTAATAAATATTAATTTTTGTGTCTGCAAAAGAAAAACTCCAAATTCATTTTATAATCGCGCTGAGATTGTCATAAGATGTAGAAATGCTGAAAACTGGACAAAATGGCACAAGAGAAAATTTGTTTTATTTTAAGTGCCTGAAATATTTTAGCAGCTAAAATGACAACCCCATTATGTTTCATACAGGAATGCTGTCCATACTCTATTTGGGGCTCTATTTGGGTTTATCATAACTATACTGTTTCTTTTATCAATGACAGATATTCTAAATGTAATTAATTATGGTTTTCAATCATTTTTATCCTGACTAAACATTACTTTCCATTATCCTTGCCACACCAATCAGCCAATCCAAAACAAGGAAAAGTTGTAGAAGAAGCAGACTGACAAATTCATGGTAGGAAACATAAGCATATGAATACACACTAGGGGCAATAATTGACCCCAGCTGTGTATTTATAACCTTTGCTCACATGAAGGTTAAATAAAGGAGTGACTGAAACCACTAAGTGATCAAAACCTTCTCTTGGATTAATTGTTTCTGTATCTCTTTCACTGTGAATCCACTGCATGCTCAGACTTGTGTACCATCAGTGTGAACCATGGAAATATTTCACTGCAAGCAGACACAATGGGCTATGAACCAGATCTAGTGTTTCACTGTAGAAGTACCTTGAGGTCAAAGTGAGCGATCTGTTTAGAGTGCAGGTAGTGGACTCCATCCAGGATCTGCTTGAGAAACTGAGTGGCCTCCTCCTCGCTCAGGGACTCCTTCTCTGCCAGGAAGTCGAAGAGCTCACCTCCAGCCACCCTGGAAGAGGTGAAAGAAGGAGGGAGGGAGGGAGGGAGAATTAGAAAGGGAGATCTCTGAGATCAAAGCCAGCTACAAATCCCTGATTAACTCAGCTCAGCTGATGTAATCTAATCATCCTGATGCATTAGAGGCCAATTTACACATCCAGAGGACATTTTAGTCAGTGTTGTCTGCTTTAGGTCAATGACAACCTTCAATAAAAACAACCTGTTGGGTTGTTTAAGAGTTGTGTTATACTGAAATACAGACAATGAATCCAGGAAATAAGAAGTAAACAGCTTCAGAAGAAAAAAGTCCAAATGTGACACTGCTTATCAGTATTAACATTAATACAGCACAAAATAATACAGATATTGGCCAATACTTCATTGACATTAATACTGCACATTAAAAAGGCTCATCCTCATTAATATGGTAAATGGTTACCATACTTTTATACATGATGGACCTGGAATAATTCACTTTGGTTAAAAATACCAAATTGCACGCAATCCATTCAGTTGTTCCTATTTCAAAATGTAGTATCTCCTCAAATGGATTACTCTCGTGAAGTAATCTTCATCTTTAGGAGATTTTTAATCTCTGAGACTTTTATGTGGATAAATAAAGGATATATACATGCAAAGACACAAGCTGTCTCAAACTGGCACTGGGAGTCATGAACAGAAATGAATACGCATTCATGCAAGTTGAAAATATTTCCACTTGAAAATGATGTGCTTGGCACTGTGTGAGCTGAGATTCTCCTGATACCACTGACCATAGTAAATGGAGGACAAGCTTATTGTAGCTGTATGATTCAACTTCGCTTTTATAGAGGAACAAAAAAAGGGCTTTGAGAAAAGTAAACAAAATCTCAGGACTTCCTAGTAAGTTCTGAAAATATGTCCACTTATGATGCTATACGTCAGGAGGAAATAGTTCTCTCACTGGCTATTAGTGGCAAATATCTGTGGGTTGCAAAAAATGATTCAAAAACTTTAAATGCACAAATAATGTGATGCAAAACTTCAGTTTGCATTAGGGATTGTCATGATTTTCAAATATTCAAATAATCATTGAGTTATGTAAAAAAAAAAAAAAAGCTAATATTTCTTCTCTTAAAACATTTTTTTGTTGTTGTTGTTTTTAACCAAGGGACAACCTCCAGAGCTGAAAAATAAAGCTAACACAGAGGTGGCATTAAAAAGCATGTAGCATGTTTAAAGCGTGGGACAAAAAATAGTTTTGGTGTCTATGGATAGTCCCCGCCCCCAGTGCCTGCTAGGCCTCGTCCACGACTTCAATTCATTAAACTGGACCTCTCCACTGTGTGTGTGTGTGTGCGCTGTTGGTGCCTTTTGGAGAATTTTTAATGGTTTACCTGACTCATATTATGACTTGCTGTGTGGTGCAGACCATCCATCAGTTTTTGCTTCAGTTTTAGTAAGTGGAGTTCTAGTATTTTTTTAGTCTGTTGCTTTGCATTAATTCACTGATATGCGGTTATCAAGCTGCATTCATAAACTCATAAAAGTTTATGAATGCAGCTTGATAACCAAGCTAGCTAGCATTAGCTGATAAAGTAACACTCCACCCTTTTATCCATATAAGGTAAATTCTGCTCAAAAAACAAACAAGAAAACAACGCTTAAGTCCAAAACAGCAGAGTCCAAAACCAATGGGTGGTATCATGGTGGCTACATTCATCTTATATACTGTCTATGATTTTCACCGGTGCTCGTTAGGCTCTAATACAGAACTATAACTAGAAGGTGAGGGTAATAAAATGATAAAATGCAATGTGTAGAAAACAATTATATGGTTGTTAAGTGCAAAACTTTGGTCCTGGTTTTACTGTTGTATAAATCACTTGTTACCAGAACCATAAAGCACCCATACCAGGCCAAAGCAGTTGTAGCATGTGTCCCGTATCACTGCCATTTATCGTTTACCTCACAACTATCAAAACAGAATTCGAACCAACCAGTCCAGGAAGTTTAACCTCCTGTGTAGCATTTAAAAAGTCTTTAAAGAACACTTCCAGGTTTATATTTCATCTTTTACCAGCACGTCACAGCAACATGCCATACAAAGGCAGCCTGAGTGACACAACAATGACAGACATCTCATCACTGTGATGAGCTCAATCTTTCTGCAAGTGCTTGACATAAATAAGTTCATCGATGACAGACTAGTCAAGAAAATAAGCTGCCATACAGCTGAGAAGGAGTGATGATTTGGGGTAATTAAAATGTTTATGCTGAAGTACTTGCTTTATATGTAAACACTGTAATTTCACAGCAATAAAGCCTTGAACCATCCATCCATTTTCTCCCACTTATTCAGAATGTTGTGCAGCAGTCTAAGAAGAGCCATCTAGACATCCCTCTTCCAGACCACCTCCTCCAGTTCTGTGATGAGACACTGAGGTGTTCAAGCTAGCAGAGAGACAGTGTGTCCTGGTTCTGCCCCGGGGGCTTCCTCCCAGTTGGACACGCCCGAAACACTTCACCTAGGAGCTGCCCAGGTGGCATCCTGCTCAGATACAAGAACCACCTCAACTGGCTCCTTTTGATAAGTAGCAGTTCTACCCTGAATCCCTTCTGAATGACACAAACACACACACACACTGCAGACATTGCTCCAATCTTTCTGTCAATCTCCTGCTTCACTATTCCTCACTTGTGTACAAGACCCAGAGATACCTGAACTCCTCACTTCAGGCAGCAAAAATTCCTTTAAACATGTTTTTTTTAAAGACTCACAATATCTACAGAGCCTTGTGCTATACTTCTACAAATAGAAGAAGGACGTTTTTTTGGCCAAAGGTCTCCTGTCACATACCAGTTCAGGTAGTGTAACAAAAATGAAGTCCTGCATGAGGTTAATGAGAAACAATTATGTATTGAAAATAAACTTAACACAATTAAACAATGCAGTGTGGACGTGAGCAGTGAAGCTTGAACATGTGAGATACAGTGTGTGCTGTGGAGGTGTTAGCTGGAGTCAAAGTGAACAAAACAACATTAAGGATAGATGGATGAAAGCTGGAACAGAGGTAGAGGTTATGGACAAGCCTTTATAATGGCCTGAGGGTAAAGCTCAGCTAACAGACATCCCTGACAAGGTGAGATGTTAAAGCCTGAACATCCCAGCTCAAACACACCAACATCCCTCAAGAAAGAGAGAGCAGCCAAGCCAGAATCCCCCTGTTTATTAACCGTGCTGCCTTCAACAAACTCTTGTGATTTTTAAGATGTAACTGTGGTGATCTTTGGCAATTGCAACCACTATTGGAAAGCAGACATGCTACATGCTTGGACTGATTTATCTGACAGATCCAAAACTTATTAGCTCAGTTTTAAAAAGATACCGAGCCTCGAGATAGGAGGTATACAATTCCTTACAGCAGAGAATTTAAACATGAACTGAAGTTCGTCATTATGAAGTTGAAAAGCACAATTATATACATAAATCTATTCAGCAAACTCATTCTGGTAGTTTATTATATGGTAATGAGACTAGTTTTTGCTTTTACTGTGAATCCCATTAGGAGCAGGAAGGCTTTATGTTTTGGGAATGAGGAAACATTAAAACATTTGCACAAATATTTCAGAGGACTAACTGACATGCATATTTTTTTTTGACTGACAGCTTGCAATGGTGCAATACATTAACTGTTTCAGTAATTCTCAGCCATTTAGCCACATATGACTATTTCTGACTATTTCATTTTAGTGTTACTTAAAGTATTCAAAACCATTTAACACACCCTAAAAAACATAACACACAAATCTGTAAAACAAAAAGACAGGTTACTTGTAGTCATAGTGACGTGCTCTACTGACTTACTATACTGAGCTGGAGACGAGCCATGAGCTAACCAAAACAAACATGACCTGTACAGGTTTTGTGCCATTATATCAAATGTGATCACTGGACAGGAATGTTGTCAGACTGCCGCTGTGAACATTACACTGCTGTAAGCAGCAAAGCGACATTATTATTGAGGTGTATTGCTTTTAGGCTGAATAATGGTGGCAGCTGGATAGTTGTAATACAAATATAACTGATCATTCAGTCTTTGATGTTGCATGTAAGTGTGTAAAACTGGTTTAACTGGTGCGTGGTAAAAAAAAAAAAAAAAGCTGCCACATGACACCTCGAACAGGCTACAGCTACTGCCATGGTTTGAAATCAATATAATACTTTAAACTTAGTGTCTCCCTCATCTTTTTGAACACAAAAGTCACTGGTCTGCCCATTGAAACTTCAGATTTAAAGAGAAAGCTTCCCTGATAGACAAAACTGTCTACATCTCTTCTTATAGGAAAACTAATAAAGTCTATGTCTCATCCAGAAGATCAGCTCACATTGGAACAAGTAGTATAGTGGAACAGCTTATGGGTTATGGATGAATTTGGACAAAAATGTGGTTGTGATCAGGGTATTTGGCACTTTTTAAAAAGATATACATATGTTTTTAAATGGCAGTGAGGAGAACTTCATGTTCTTTATTTAGAAAGCCCTCTTTGACAAGCTTCCTGGGTAACTTACATGACTCCCAAGACTATTTGATCTATTTGATTGATAATACTGAAAATAGCTTCTATTTACAATGCCCCACACAGCTGACACAATTTCTACTAAAAACTCTTATTAGAAATTACACATTAGATAAATGAATCCCTTTTAATCAACTGAAATATACTGTTCATGTATTTTACTTGAATTGAATTTGTCCTTTATCATTTATGCCTTTTAATCTTTACTTTTATTGTTTTATTGAATTTGTTTATGTGTATTTTTCATTGTTTTATATGCATTTTAATCAGAGCGGTTGCTCTAAATGACCTTGCCTGTTTAAGTAAAGGTAATGTAAATGGAATTCTTGCATGAGTCTTTTGTTTAGGTTTTAAGATGGTACTTTCAATAGAACTTGTAATTCTGGAGTCCAAATAAAAATGTGAAGTTGAATACAGAAGAAGATGACAGAGCCACTCACAGCTCCAGGATCAGAATGACCTCGGCCTTGTTTTCAAAGACTTCGTGCAGCGTGATGATGTTCGGGTGCTGGATCTCCTTCAGGATGTTCACCTCGCGCTCTATGTCCTCCCTCGTCACCCCTCGTCGACTCGACTTGCTGCGCCGTTTCTTGATGAATTTGGCAGCGTACTCCACACCTGCAGTCCTGTGCCGACATCTTCTGACGACAGCAAACTGACCGCTGCAAACAGGAAGAGAACACAGGGTCAAAGCTCCATTTAGCCTTCAAACGTTGGCAAGCTCCATCTAATTTCTCTAGTCCAGGAAAAAGAAAGTGGATTTTGTTACTTTTGGACTGAGGGAGGCTAGATGCTCCTCTTATTTTCAATATTTATGCTAAGCTCACTGACTGTAGCTTTAAAACTTAGAATATAATTATGAGAGAAATATTAATTTATGCTTAGTTAAATCAGTCACGTAAACAAATGACACTCAACAAGGTAACAGTTCATTTGAAGTAGACCTGTTATGCTGTCCCTTATTTTCGGTCATATAGATACTGTTACAATGGTGGATGTTCATATTAAACATGACCAATATTTCAAATAATGAGGACAGCTTATGTACAAGTAATCCCTGTGAGCCTAAAGCTCAGGCTTCAGACTGCTCTAAATGCTTTGTTTTGGACAGCTTTTTCTACTCTTTGCTCTGTATGATGTCAGTGAGAGGGGATATCCTTCATATGGTTATCTCAGGCACACAGAAGCCCCACCCCCCTGCTGTTCTGTTTGTGAGGGGCAGCCAATCAAAAGAAAGTTGGCTTAAAGGGAGGGACAAGGGAGTTAAAATTGCTTGTTTGAGACAGACAATGAACTGAGGGGCTGCACAAAGACCCAGCATAAGATAAATAAGGACTATTTTGAACTGTGAATCAAGCAAAGCCACTATTTTAGAGTCCAAGAAAAAAATATGGAGCTTGAAATGAGCACAATACAGCCACTTTGAAGTTAAAAAGTCTGCACAGAATGGTCCCAGGACACTCTCACAGAGAGAAATTCTCCATTAAACCACATAAAAATGTGCAAATAACATGCAGTGCATAACGAAACCACAATTTAATGGTATAAAACTGAAAAAAGCCATCTAATTAACTGTTCAGGATAAACTTGACAAAATTAATAATACATAATATGGATGTGTAACAGAGAGCTTCACGGACACTCAGCTGTTCAAAGACTTTAAAAACAGACTTTAGGTGGCATATATGCATCACTTTCAATATGGTAAACACAGACATCTGAGCCAAAAGGAGTGGGTGGGATTATGAGACGAAAACTGGTGATCAGGAACAGCTTTAATTAATAACTGGTGGATGAATCATGGCTGATGCTGCCTCTAAACAGAAATAGCAATGCACAAAGAATAAAGACAACGGGATATATTCAGATTCACATCAGGGCAACATAAGGACAACCTGTGGAGGTGTTCCATCAAAATTCCTGTGTTTTAGAGAAAATTATTAATCCACCCGGGTTATATCTCATGTCTGTGTTCCCCTTAGGATGCCCAAATATGAGACGCAAGCCAAATGTAACCATATCTGTAATAAAAATAGAGTATTTGTGCATGCCTACAGAGTACAAAAGACCAACCTGCCTCCACCTTCAGCAGCTCCTCGTAATCAGTTTGCCAACAGTGTGTAAAAAGCAGCACAGCTTTCAGTGTCAGCAGCACAATGATAAGAATCAGAGCTCAGCACAACATCCACAGAGCTGACAGACATCCGAAAATACACAACTTTAAAAAGGCAACTCAAAGGTTTAAACTTACATTATTTACTGTACTAAAGATGCACTAAAATCTAAGTATTTTGGATCATAAGAATGAAAAGCAACCATCAGCTTAGAACATGTGGAGAGCTGATGTCTCTATGCTGAACATGTACCACTGTCACTGGCTACAGTCCAAGATGGTGGAGTTCAAGTCTGGCCATGGGATGAGGAGCATCCTGCAGCTAAATATTGCTCTGTTACACATTTTCATAAAGTACACATGGTTTTATCTATTAGTTTATTAAAAAAGCATGGGTGCTCCTCACACGTTGCCCATACAAGCTTGCTTCTGCGAGCCTTCTGCCTTACTATTGCCACTAATACAATCTAATTCTTTAACACTGTTATGGTGTAATTGTGTTAAGTCTTTTTTTTTTATATAAAAATTCTAAATAATTCACTGGTTCCAGGTTTTTACATATTTATACTTCCTGGTCTTCAAACCGACTATTGCTAGATTTCTTTATCATCATTTTTTTTTGTTCCGTTTCCACAGGCAGTATAAAAGATGGACGTAGCTTCTTGGTGTGAAATGTGCATTCTTTTTATTCATTCTGTTTCCCCTTACCCATAACCTGTTGCAGCAGATGGCTGCCCCTTCTTCCTGTTAAAAGGGAGTTTTGCCCTCCCACTGTCACCAAGTGCTTGCTCATAGGGGGGTCGTCTGACTGTTGTTGTGATTTGGCGGTATATAAATAAAATTGAATTGAATTGAATTTTAATGGCTACGAGGAGACAGTACCTGTGGTTGCAAAGAAACGTCCCTCAGCCCTCTGTAAACACTTTCCTGGTGAGTTTATGGGCTCAGTCACTTGTTTTGAGTTGAACTGAATAAAACATCAAGTCCATTTTGCAAATTTGTGTCATTCTAATGGTCAGAAAGCATGATTATGCACACTGGCTAATGACTTGTGATTGACAAATCATTAGCCAATGATCATGTAGCTTCAGTCAGCTCATTTTCGAAACACCAAGATGGCAATAGCAAAAAACACTCAGCTCGAAGCTTTATATTGGGCTTTTGCAATTCAGTGGGTGATGGCCACATCCATCAAAAAGCAGCAACAGACAAAATATTATCTTCTGGGAGAGGCTAGAAATATATGTTATTTCTAAAAGTGATTATAATTATTTTGATCACAAAGAGAAACAATTTATTGCTTATCAAAAAGACATTCCACTTTCACCACAGCTGTTTTTCTCCTTTCATGTCCATCTATATCATATGGTGTTAACAGGCTACAGGAAAAATGCTCCTGTTCAAGTGGAATAACAAAACCAGCGTTCATCCTGATTGCTGAAGGGCACACATAAGCACTTCTACTGTCTAAGCAGCCCAAATGTGGTGAGCCTGCGTGACATTTCAGCGTGACAATTAGTCTATGTATCAACAACACAGGAGCTGTTATGGAAATTCCACCATCATGTTGCCATGCAGCGCTGTGGTTCAATGCTTCTATCAGACTGCTGACTCCTCTGCCACTCGACCAAAACAGTGCCAGAAAAACCACTTGGGGAAGCAGGGACACTTGGCTGAGGGCTGTTGACGCCTCCACAAATGTGCCTCCTCACGGCCCTAGCAATCATGAAGCACTTAGTGTACCAAACACCCACAGTGGGAGGAAGAGTACAAGGGAGTAGGGGGTGAGAGAAAGAAGAGTGAGAGAAAATGAGAGAGTGCCACATTCTGTCTCTTTTTTTTTTTTTCCCCATTTCCACAGCAAGATTTTCACACAGATTTCCAACAGAGAAGCTATCTGGCAAAAGCCCTCTCTGCCTTGGCCAAAAAAAATGGGCAATAAAGTGAGAGCCCTGCGCTGTCATCATCTGACTTCCTTAGTCCTGCCAAGACTGGAGTCCACAGTTGTCAGGAATCAGTTGAGTAATTTAGTGCTATGTGTCTCCTACACATTCTCACTCTACAATGTGACTTTCAGTGTGAGTAAATGCAGGATCTAGAGGGTAATACTGCCAGCTGCAGAGGAGCTTTAAAGGAATAAGGCAGCAGCAAATTTCACTTAGGGACTGTCACCCTGTTCTGACCCAAAACAGTTGTGCCTCTAATGGGCCAATCGGCGGTGCCTGAAGCAAAGTGGAAAATAAAAAACACATTTGATTTTGGAAGTCTACTGCCAAAAGACCTAAAAGAAAAAGAAAAAAAAGAATCTCTCCTTCCCCAGCTGGGATTCTGTTTCATAAACAATAAGCAGAAAAATAAAGTTGTTTTTCCCTGAAAAATAGTCATGCTGGCAGATTATTGTTGCAGTGGCTGCATGTGGATCATACAGTGATTGCCATTGATTGCAGCCTGTGTTGTCTGCAGCCAAATTGATAGGCTGGTCCAGTGGTTCTTCTCATTCTGTAAGTTCATCAAAGTTTATATCAATCTAAAAGAAAAAAAAATCCACTCATCCAATCATTTTGGTTGTTCTGTCAAGTAATTGCACTTTTCTAAATGTTTGTGACCAAGTCGTAAGCAAAGAAAACTTTGACACTGTTGCCATGGGTCTTTCTATAATTTCAATCAAACCTACCAAAAAGACCCACATCTCCTCCATGGGTGCTATGAGCTGTTTTGTAAGCAAGACGTGCAAAAATTGCTGGGTTGTTAGCACGTTAAAACTATTGTTTACATCCCTATTTCATACATATGAAGTTGTTTTCTTCCTCCAAGTGGAGAACTCATTATCTGAGTACCCAAAGCCAAGGTCTCTGTATCTTATCTGAACTGGAAAAAGTTGGATCAGTGCATCCCTACATAATACCAGCTGTCAGTTTAAGACAATCATCACACAATGAACATCTCACATATTCTGGATTTAATCCAGAATTACCTTATAATCAACCACAGTAAAGTGACAAGAAGCAATCGCTTCTGACCAGTGGAAAATTCTTTCCTGAGAAACTGAACTACACATTTAAAAGGAATAAGAGCTCTTTAAGGAAGTGATCTGTCCTGCGAGTGAGCCAAACACACGAAGCAGACAATGTGAAGAGGAAAAGAGAGCTGAGGATGAGGGCTTTCTCATGTTAATAACACTTCCACCCCCATTCAGTCTGGCCTCACCCTATTGTTGTTTCCACCTCTGTCACTCAGGCTTCTGAGCAGAAAGAAAGTAGAGACATCACGATTTGATCACGGTCTTACAAAGAGACAGACAGAAGAGGGTAGATGGCTGTATTTCACACTGGGTGCATGTAATATAATCCATGTACACACACAGCTCCATAATTTGTGTCCAAGTGACTGGTCACCTGTTACACACATGCATGGCTGGAAAGGGTAAACTGGAAGTTCAACAGCTGAAGAAAAGCAAGCAGCCGTCAGAACATCCTTCTCAAACTTTCCACCGCTGAAAGCGCATGCAGAGGAAACGTGGAATCTGTGAAGTCGTGGGACCTGGTGTGAAAATCGTGTTGAGGATGAAAAAGAAAACACAACTGATTTCCTGCTCCTAATTATACACCATCTGTGCAGTTCTGAAGACTTTCTGTGACTCTTCAGACGGTAATATTTAATATTTCTTTTTTTTTTTTTTTCACATTTACTTCTCCAGTGAGTGCAGCACTCTCTAATCCTTACAATGCTTTTATTTACTTGTCCAGTGAACATCCTTAAAGTACTCCAGTGACAGGAAACAAACATCGACCGTGGTGCATCTGCACTGGGAGGATTTTGTTTTAGAGGAGCACAAAGGGAAACAACTTCAACTCACAAATGATCCGCATACTGAAAAGTTCTCTGCACAAAAAAACAAAAACAAAAAACGTTTGAAAACACTTGAAAACATTCTGTGTGATATTTTCTAAGTGCTCTCATGCTGCCTGACAATTAAATAGACAAGTGAAGCCTCATATTCAAACAAATTCACACCACCATCAAATTCACTAAAACGGTACACAGAAGGGTTCACTGTTCAATACAACTCTACAGCTCAATATTAGTGAAGAGCTCTGATATATCATCCATGTACAATAATATATACCTGCTGAATGAATGCTACTCAGTGAACACACAGGCTGTATATAAAAGATATATACAGAAGGTGGAAACTGTGATATTGTGGGTAAGAAATTAAGAAAAAAGTGTCAAACTAATATATACTAATACTCACATAGAATATTATATGATTTTATTGTGTTATGTTAAAGGCATTTGCTAGGTATTAGGTTGAGCACTAAGAAAGACCTGCTGTAAAAACTAACTGCAGCTCTGGAGGATTGCTTCATGATGGGAGGGACCCGGACTGAAGCCACATCTACTCCTAGGTTGGGTAATGCACAGAGCAGATTCAGACTCAGCAAAGCACTGTAATTATAAATTAGGCAAGAATAATTATGTTACAATCTGTAAAGAATGGAGAGCATGGGGAGGTACCAAACTCAAGTATCTAGGCATAGTTCACGATGTCCTTCTCCCTCCACAACCAACATGAAACTATCCAGGGACTTAAAATTCTCTTAAACCCTTTGTTTTGCACATTTTACTTTGTAATGAACAGCAACAATATAATCCCATTACCAGTTTTCAAATGCTGAAAGTCGATTTTTTATTCATGCTAACAGTGCTGCCAAGCTACATTAGCGGCTGTCCGAGTATATTTGGAGACTCAGAGAATGAAATCACTCAAGATGGATTTACTAGTGGATAATTCAGTCATTCCTAACTAGCTGCTAACCAGCTAGTCCCCAGCTGTGGTGGTCCTCGATAAAATTTAGCATCTTCTCCAGACAGAATATCATCCTGCACTACCACAACTGCACTGTGTTGGACTGCACCATGTACGCAGTTGGCAATAGAAGTTCTTCTTCTGCTCTGGAGATCTACTGAGATCTGGAGGACCACTCTAACCAGAACCAGGTGGAGAACTGGTTGATATGGTGCAATGCTGAGCTTGCAGAGGCTGCAGAGCAGAATGAGGACTACTGTCACCGGCTGCAGTCCAGCATGGAGTTGGATTCCTATGGGATGAGTCACTGTAAAGGTAGCTAATTACATTGTTGTACTTGGCAATTAAAGTACATACAAGAGAGAATCTTATATGAATAAATGAATGAATTATTACTTAATTAATTTAAGAAAGCATGTGTGTGCCTCTTCACACACATATAAATGCACACCTTCGTGCTATGCTTGCAGTGCACATTTGTACCTTTACTGAGCTATACAGAGATTGGAAATGCAGAATAAGTTTTGATGTAGCAATCAAAGCAGAAGATCTTAAATGCTGAATGATGAACAATCTTCAAACTAAAATGTGCAACTGCTGGAGATATTTGACAATACATGCATATACTGCAATAACCTTGAGATGTGCATATTCACAGTGGTAATTGCTGTAGTTTTTACTTCTTATGCATTTAAGCTGTAATTACATTGTACAACTATGGCACTCACTAAGTTAAATCTTAACTAAATCAAAGTATAAGTGTTCATGTTCTTCTCATGTTTCAGTGCACTTCCTCAGATGTTTTGTCTTTTGTCCTACAGTGACAGAAATATGCATAATTTACCTTTAGAAACTCACACCGACTTCCTTAAAAAATGTTTTGTGTCTCCCGACTGTTCAGTTAGTAAAAACCTAATTAGAGAAGCTCGGATTTACATAAAACATGTGAAGTCTGATTGCCAAACCTTGACTCAGCTTGCTTTCATCAATCACACTAAAAAGTTTGTGAAATTTTCACAAGTTCATATATTTTCACCCACACTCAGTATGTTTAAAAATAATAACCCTCATGAAGACATACCTAAGGACATGCAAAAGTTCCCCATCAAATTTGTCCACTATGCTAAAAGGAAACAATACCATAGCTAAAAAGGTACATGAGGTAACTATCACTATCCTGTGGGAATTAAATTCAAATTCTATACTTCTGTTTTTTCCACAGTTCTCCCACTGTACACACATAGAGAGGGGAAAGTGAGCCCACCCTTTGTTAACAACACCAGCTGCACACACATACAAACAAGGGGAAAATGGCAGCGGTTCAACTGAACTCTCTTCCCTTGGTGAGGCAGTGGAGGAAAACCAAAACCAAACAGACTTTTCCTGCTAGAGTTTATCTGTCTCGGAGCTCAGACTTGGCTTTTTAAAAACTACCCAAGAGCTACGTTAAAAGGGGTTAAAATGGTGAATCCCTCCTGTATGATGACAGAACCCTCGTGTTTACTTTACCTAGCAGAGCCTAGCAAGGAAATCCCTCTCATCCTCCAGAGATGTGCAGGGAGAGTACTGACTTACACAAATACTGCTGAATAAGCACAGAGATGGGGTAGAAATAATGAGTAGGTACAGAGGAAAAACCCTTCCTGGGAATCACTGACAAACAGAGGCAAGGAGGCAGTTTTTCAAGAGCAGCTCTCCCCCCTCAACCCTCAGATAGTCGGCAGGATCAAATTGCTGAGCTCCCTTTGTTGTGCTTGAAGCACAGACAGGGCTTCCCACTTTTGGCCTACTTGTTTCGCTAAAGCAGCTGGAAGGGAGGGGATGATAGGAGAGGAGCTGGTTGGGAAAGTACACAACAAGTTTGTTTGTGCCTATCAGAGCTGCCTGGGTGAGCAAAAGTACCTTGAAGAGCCTTGCATTTACTTAACACTGCTGACTGGAGGGTGTTTATCTGTGGACAGATATCGCAGCAGTTAACAGACATATTGCAGCAAGCGTCACTTTAAGTTGAATCAACAGGTCAGAATGACAGGACTCCTATTCCACCCAGGTTTACTATATGCATTCATGCCTGTGGAATGTACACACATGGAAGCACGGATGAATAAGTAACCGATACTGCTTCAGCTGCTTCTTAGGCAGACGTTGTCTCAGTCTCAGGTTATATGCAAACAGCCAGTGTCCGGGCTAAGAGCATCAGTTCAGCCAATGTGAACAAAGCTAATTTAATTTTATGTCTGTTGCCTTAAAGCTCTGGCTGTAGAGACGCTTTGATTATACACCAACTGGATCTGCTTTGAGATCATGCTGCAGACATCAAATTAAATAACTTACTTATTTACCTACTGTATCTGCCACAAGGTCAGATGTAGGAAATATTTCCTACCTTATACTACAATACCTGCATTTATTTTGTTTAGATTTTGACTTATTAAGCCCTTTTATTTGTTCCATTTTCTATTTGTTACTTAAATGATCTCCTTTCTTCTATGTATTTTTTACCTTACTGAACTATTTTGCTTTGTCATATTGTATTCATTTGAATGAGCTATTCTACTGTATTTAAGCTATTTTGTAATAGGTTGTGTTGAATGTTTTGGCTGCCATGACACCAACCTTTGGACATCTAATCTTAATTATTAGTTTCTTTGTACAATGGCATCTGCTTACTCTAACAAATGACTAGTCAGTTAAAATATTATCTGATAATCAATAATAATTGTCACAAAAATATATGGATTAGAAGCTCTTATCTTCCACAGAAGCATTGAAAACTTTGGGTTTTCAACGCTTACTCAGACAACACAAGTGATCTGGTAATGTGGCCACAAGATTTAAGAAATTGTAATGCACATTTTTACTGTTTTCTGATTATTATTGAAGAAAATAGCTGGCAAGTGCTGCAACTAAACTGGGATGAAAAGCTCTAGCCTGAATGTTGTGTTGGACATCTCCAGATTAGAGCTTTGACATGGTACAAAAAGATGTACGAGGAAGCTGAAGGTTGCACAAACAAACAACAAATAAGACAGTTTGAAACCAGAGCTGTGGTAGTACAGAGTCCTCAGCACACACTGCAGGAGGACTGATTGCTAGTGAGTTGTCAAATCAGTGTAGCCTCGGCTGGACGACCAGCTATGCTTAGTTAGAGGTCGCTGCTCACGCTGGGAGTCTGGCCTTGTCATGATGAGGCAGCACTGGAATGAACAATGTTCAGTGGTAATGAGCAGCAGGAAGGCCTTGTAAACAGAAGTCAATGAAGTGGGAGTGGGCAGGGAATACATTTTATGATAACAAGCACACAACTCAGCACAATGCAACAGAAAACAGAGCACGGCCGGTGTGTACGATGCACCGGACAAAAGCATCTGGGTAAAAACAAGAGGCTGCACATGTTTTCTACATTACTGTTACGTCTATTTCTATTCTTATCTGTAATTGTTGTTAGAGTGTGAACTCCCATGGGAAAAAGAGCCACACCCAGGAGGAGAAGCAGCTGTCTCTCTTTTACAGTATGTTGTAACTGCTGATGTATGAATTCAACATGAAAAAACACGACTGAGAAAAAGGAAAAGAACCTACTTAATAACCTGAGAGCGCACTTAGTATGGATGCACTGATTTGATATTTGGACTGAATATCAGTTTGATCCTGACTCAAAAAGCTGGTATGGGTATTGGTGACAAAGTGCCGATGTATGGGCCGATCTATTCAGTTTAATTCTCTGTTGTTCTGTATTTCCTTTTGTATTTACAGCAGTGGCTAGCTGGAGCACTGACACAGCATGGATGAACCACTGATGGTAACATAACGTATTGTCAGCTTGATTAAAATTTTTCTTTTCAGCTATGTGAGAAAGTTCAGGAAAATGAGGAACTACTGCAGCTGTTTTTTAAAGTCAGGTAGGCAATGTTTAAGTCAAACCTAATGACGCCTTGACCATGAAAGAATGACTGTCAGTCTAATAAGCTATTTATTAATTTAACACTGATATCAGATCAGTACTCAGGATCTCAGTATCTGTATCAAATTGGAACTGGAAAAAGTTGGATTGGTGCATCCCTTCCACTCAGTGGTGATTTAAAGGTGGAAAAAAAGGGTGCATAAACAAAAGCATCAAAATTAACAGTGAAAGTGAGCTGTGAAGTGCTGCAATGTGCAGATTAAAGCTTTTTTAAAGACCTCACAGGGAGAACTACCAGATCACATCTGTGTTGTGTCATGTGGAGAAGTTTGTCAACTCTGAACGAATCAATACTTGATTGAGATCACTTGGCTTTGCCTTGAGGACAATTCAGTTTTTACAGAAGGCATGTGTTTCAAACTTGGGACTATAATTTTTTATTATTGTTAACCAGGGACCAGTTAGGACATTGTAGCTCCTGCTCCATCGATTACTTAAAAATTTTCTTTCATGTCTCTGAACTTAATGGAAGTTCTACACCTTGACACTAATCACTGAAGTTCTTCTTCATGAGTTAACATAATATAAACACCTTTACTCAGTGTAAAGGAAAGAAAAGAAAGTGGGAAAGGCAAAAGTTAAAAAAGAAGCATTTCTACTCGTTTAGTTACATGGTTTTCTTTACATCATAACAACTACACTGAAAAAAGATCCTGCAAAGGCTCAACATTGTGACACAACTGTCCAGCCCGTATCTCTTGACACCATAGCCATTTTCACACATGAACTCTGACCAGTGTTCAATCAGGTCAGGAGACCACACATCCTGACAATCAGGTCAGGATGTGGTCCAGAGTTGCATTTTTTAACATGTAACACACAGCAAGAGATGGTCTGGCTTGACACGCATTCTTACTCCTGGAAATACTCAGATTAGGTGAAGGAGCTGCCACATAGGATAATCACTCACTAGCTGTGAATACACTGGCCTATTACCAGCAGCTATTCTCAGGTCAGTGCAGGAAATCACTATTAGAGAGTAAACCCCAACAATCAGACAATCCCTTATGAGCAAGCACTTGGCAACTGTGGAGAGGAAGATCTTCCTTTTAATAGAACCAGGCTCAGGGAGGGCCATACCAGGGCCTAACCAGCCATCTACCATGACTGGTTAGGTGAGGGGAAAGAGAAGAGACAAACCAAAATTATGGGAGAGAGTTAATGACATGCAGTAGTGGCATGTAAATCATCAGGAGTGGAAAAAAGGGAAGTCCCCCAGCAGCCTGAGCCTATAGCAGTGCAGGGTCACCTGATCCAACCGGAACTATAAGCTTTTAAAAAGGAAAGCCTGATCTTAACAGTAAAGGGGGTGCCTTACTCCTGAATCCAAACTGGGAGCTGGTTCCAGAAGAGAGGGGCCTGATAACTGAAGGCTCTGTCTCCCATTCTACTTTTTGGAACCACAGGTAAGTCTGCAGCCTGAGAGCAAAGTGCTCTATTGGGATAATATGATATTATGAGGTACTTATTTCACATGTCATTTAATGTCCAGAAAAGTTCAGGGCTGAAGTACATGTGTGAAAATGTCTAATGATCTATGAACACAGCAGGTTAGAAACCTAACACAATGATCCCACTTAATGAAAATACTGATGTAATGGCAGCCAAGCAGACACAAAAAGTCCAGTGACATACATATTCTTGCTGAAGGGATCCAGGTTGGTGTCACCGCAGTTTTCTAACTGACACGTAACCCTAAACGAACATTAAAAATATGCAGCCCTTATATAAACATGGTAAGATTATTTTAGTAGGCACAGGGTTGTGTTGAAAAGGAAGCTTCCTCAGTGAGAATGAAGTGATAACAAGCTCAGACTGGAGTTCACGTTGTCAACGCAGGGTGTCTGGCACAGCTTGGGCTGACAGCAGCTGAAGATGACATGCATACAGTTGCTCTTCTCACACACACACACACACACACACACACGACTACCTGCCTGGAAAAATCTGTGTTTTCCCTGCTGGACAGTTGATTTTAACACGATCCAGCTGGCTTTTGGTTCTCAGAGGTGAGAACAAATCTCTTTGATAGCTTCATACATCTGCATCTTTGTTCCAGACATCGCATTATCAAGATTTGTGCACTTGTGCTTGTCTGGACAGCATTAAATACTACAGAATAATCCAATATGCAAGTAACTCCATGGTAGCCTGGTCTTGAAAAGGAAAGTATGATACTCAACCTCCTAATCTTTGGCCTCAATCCAGCCATAATCCAGCTATACATCATAGCCCACACTCGTGGGAGTATAATACAATGTATAAAGACATTTTAAGCCCCCATCACAAAAACATACAGGATAAAATAAAAGCCCTCCTTGCAGCAGACCATCTGCACTGTGCAACAAGCATTTGGAATATATGGTATAAACATCCTTTTCCCTGTAGTAAGTTATAGTATAGTACAACAACATAGTGTAACAGGCTGCTAACTGGCAATCCTCCTTAGAAGTTTAGTATCATCAAATTTCATGCCTTTAAATGAATATCATTAACTGACCACTATTCTGTTCAGTAAAACCAAAAGCACTCTATAAAAACTTCATTTATTCATACAGTTAACAACTGATTTTACTCTAATTCACACCCACTACAAAAAACAAACAATTATCTTAGACAATATAGATTAAAAATCAGATAGATTAGACAGACTTTAACGTGGGTATCAGAGTTCATTCATTGAGTTTCTTATTTGGGGCTTGTATTTTTAATGCCTAGATATTAACATCTGCCTAAGTATATATCAGCTAGTCCAGGCCCTGACCACCTCATGTATCCCCACCAGCAAGAGAAGGTGTCACTGCTGAGGTGTTCCTCAGTGTAATTCAGCAGCTCTCCAGAGAGTCTGTCAGCCCTTGTTTGTGAAGGTAGTTCTTGTCCTAATCTGAAGATCTGTTATGAGCTGGAAGGGCACTCTAAAAGGAACCTGCAGCTAAGATCTGGAGAACTGGTTCACAAGTAACTGCAGAGAAGACTGAAGGGCTACCATTGCTACCTTTCAAGACAGTGGAGCTGGAGTCCATCCACAGAATGAGGAACCCGGAGGCTTTCGAATATTGCTCCAGTATTTATTTTCACAAAGCATATAGTATTATGCTTGAATTTATTTAAGGAAGCATGGTCATGCCTCCTTTCTCAATTGCACAATATCCTGCTTCTGCCACAAATCCAATCTAATTCTATGGCAAACACTATATAGTCTCTCTTCATGAGAGTACAAGTTATTCTGAACTCCAACAGTTCTGCCAAGAAGAGTGGTCAAATATCCAGGCAGAATTATGCCAGAAAGTTGTTGATGGCTACCAAAAGCATCTGGTCGAGGTGCAACTTGCTAAGGGCATTTAACCAAATATTAGTGGGGGTGTATGTATATATTCGAGCTTGTATATATAATTTTGACCCTGTGTGGATTAGAGAAAATCCAAAATAAATTCTAACTTGTGCACCCAACTCTTGTGTTTTAAAATCCTTAAAGATGTATGCTGTAAAATCATTCAACCCTGGAAAAAGAACACTTCAAAGAAATCATTAAAATCCCCAAATTACCATGAGTGTATGTAAACATCTGACCACTACTGTACTGTTTAATGTACAAAAGAAAAAGCTCCCCAAGCCCAACCTGACATCTCCACATTGCATATTTTTAAATCGGACAATCTGAAACTCAAAAGTATAAAAATTATGATCATAAAAGACAGAAAAGATGAAAGTTCTTAGATTTTTTTAAGCAATGAAAGTATATTTTTCATCTTTACTAAATAAATGACAATTACAAGTAGCTGCAAATGCAATGACTGTCGATTGACTTATTGTTTGAGCACTAATAACAGCCAACGAACTACGCAAGCACAAAATAACTACTCAGAAATATAGCTCTGCACTTAAAAGATCATGCCTTCATGACATAAAACACACTCATTAAGTCTGTCATAGTTTTTATTCAAGAATAATACACAGAAGGATATGGACAAAAAACTGTCTAAAGCTCCTACATAAGGCAGCACTGTCCTTGTGCTACAGTGGCCAGTAATACATTGTGTATCTCTCTCTTTCACTACTGTGAGCCAGCTATTGATTGGCTCTGTGTACTACTACTGTGAAATAGGAGAGGGTGCTGAAAAGCTGAAAAGTGTTAAGTACAATGCCAGGCAGGCTTGAAGAGCTTCAGGAAGGCACACACAAGGCTCCTCTGTCAAATGTGATACGGATGCACATGGACTGATGGAGGATGACACATACAGTAAGTGGGAACACAATGAGTGTGATCTCACCTACAGTTTGATATCCTTCGTTGTAAGCTGTAAGCAAGTTTGCTTTCTTGCATTCTTTTCCATGTTGTTCATTTTTGTGCAGGGTGACCAGTTACAAGCAAAACAAACTGTAAGTCACACAGTACCAAGTCATAACTTTGCTTAAACCCAATACAGTCTTCAACATAATGTTTTTCATGGCATTTTAATGTGAAAATAATGACTGAAAGAAAAAAAACTACTCATTTGTGAGGGTCCATTTCAGCCAGTTTATTTCACAGGTGAATCCATTGGAAATACCATAATTTATTTAGATGTTATTTATTCAGGAAAACAAGACTCTTGAGGTCAAAAATATATAAGTATATATGTAAACTTATAAGTATAAAAGAATATCAAGTACATTGCATTAACCTTTCCAAATGAAACAGTAAGGTGAACACCTCCCAAATCACACTATTCTAAATGTATTTCTGTATTTGTATATTTCTCCCTGGGCTTTACCACCATTAGTAAAAAAAAATACTGTAGCATTATACAGCATATTGACAAAGTAATAAAAAAACAATGTCTTTATTAGCATTAACACTCTTGTGAATTAACCCAGCAAAGCCTTTTTTGTGCCTTGTTATTTACTGAGCAGTTACATCCATGACAATGCCTGCAAAGACCTAATATATGCTGCTGCCTTACATCTTCCTAAATTAAATTTTACCATGTACTGTGCACTGACACACTTTCTGGAGATGGTTTACTGAATGGGATTCGAAGTCATTAAATACAGGTCTACACTTCAGGTTGGATAATGGAGCCATCTAATAAAAGTGAGCTGCTGTAATCTGGCAGTCTCGCTGCCCGTCAGCTTTGCAACAAAGCAGCTTTTATGCTGCCCAATCATTGGCTGATGGGATCATTCATCAGCAAGGCTTGCCAGGGAGAGATAAAGAGAGGTATGCTTGTCAAACCCTGGATAGGTGAGTGACCTACACACTTTATATTTAACCTGATCCATTACAGCATCCTGCAGCAGTTAAAATTGAAATATTTCTCTATAGTTTATGTTAAATTCAGCATCCTTGGTGAGTGGAATAAACTGGGAAATATAATTTTATAATGTAACTTCTTTTTCAGTTGGTTGCATTAAGTTTAATAAACTTCTTGCAGGCTGAAATGCTTGAATGTGTCTGCTCACACTAAAACTCTTTTCAGACATGCACAGCTTTCCACTTTTCCCAACAGGGCTGGACGATCGTCTCCTAGCGTCTCCTATCGTTCTGTCATCACCCCACCTGATAGTTTTCGGTCACATGACCAGCACAGCTCCATAGAGAACAAAAAAACAAAACAAAACACTACAACATACTAAACAATGGGCTGTGAGGAAGAAGAGAGTAGTGCGATTTAGATTCTGTGCTTTTATGACACCGGTTGGAGAAGCGTGTTCGCATTACGGAGGTTCCAAATAGTAAACTAATTTACTATTTGTTTAAATTAAAAAGCTACTTTTGGCTCCTCCCTTGTCACAAGGGGTCACCACAGCGGGTAGCCCCGCATGTTTGATTTGGTAGATTTTTACGCCGGATGCCCTTCCTGATGCAACCTAAAAAGGATTTGTCTCGCCTCCTGGAATCGAATCAGGGACCTTTCGCCTGTTAGGCGAATGTGTAAACCACTACAATTAAAAAAAAGAAAGAAAAAAAAAAATCAGACTAGTCATTCAATGTAAAAGAAAACACTGAAAGTTAAAATTAAGCCCAATGTAGTGGACAAAGTTAAATATTGTCCTTACAAATACTGCACACATGTTTAAGAGCCATTTAAGATTGTTAATCACATTCTTCGATAACCAAGACACATCTTAAATGCAGTTTAAATCTATATACAACTGCTCATTTTCTGCCTCAAACTAATGTAGAACCACGCTGGTTCATGCAGCTGTCATCCATTTACTCGTCACCTCGCTTGTTTTCAGAGAGGCGCTGCTGTCAGTCAGGGCTGCAGCCCCGGCTAGTGGCGGAACCAACATCTGAATGGAATCGTACATTAATAAAATAAGAATAATTAGTTTAAAGAAACTAGTATTTCTGGTACCAACTAGCCAGCACAGCAACGTTTAAATGTCTAGCTGAGTAGTCACAAGCATGTCCGGTTCTCATGCAGTAATTCTGTACCCTTGGACAGCAGCTGTTAACAACAGTTTGCAAGTGCATCCAGTTTGATAACTGTCACTTTTGCCTAAACAAACTGACTAAAAAATATTAGCTGGTTGCAGAAGAAAGCCTTGTGTTTCTATAAAGGTGTGACATCACTTGAAAACTATAAAGAGCTGATACTCGGGAGGCAGATACGGGCTATCTGCTTACAGTGTTCCCCTGTGGTGACAGCTGTGGTTTTAGATGGCATAAAAATTGTTAGGAAGCTTTCATTGTTCTTACACTAATATAATGATTTGTTATCAAATCCACCATTGTTATCTTCACAGAAAAAAACCCTCTGTCTGTTTTCTCATTTTGTGATGTGCAGAGGCGCAAGCATGGACGCTGTGTGTATTGGATGAATACCATTCATATATTGTACTTCAGCTTAAACAGGTAGGGGCATAAAAACACTGCTTTAGAAAAGTAATGTTCATTCAAATAAAGCAAAATATGTGACTGTATTTCCTTTAATTAGCACTTAGAAACTGAGGCCAACAAGTCCATTAGTTGTTCAATAGTTTGTTGGCTCACTCTCCAGGGAATGACCTTGACTCATTGAGTGGTTCAGTACTTCATGTCAAAACTTCATCCTGACAGACATTCAACGTGCTGAGCAATGGTGCATTTTGCTTTTAAAAATCAGAGATGAATATTTGATGGGGATAAAAATCACTGCATCACTGTCAAACTGCTCCATGCTTAAAAGACCAAAATATACAACACAAAGTGAGAGTGAGACAAAGAGAACAGTGTAACAGTGAAAGCAGAAAACAGCTCAGATTAAATCATATTCTACCAGTTATGGATTCCCCAGAAAGGTCTCTGCACAGGTCTGAAGGGAATACACAATGACAAGAACATTTTTCCCCAACAATATACCCCCGCAACAATTTGTGTCATGCTTAGTTTCCATCCACAGTGCATATGAAAAGAAGGGAACTAACAGCCTTTGTTTTTGGGCGATGTATCCCTTTAAATGTGCCTGGTCACTTCAATTAAAGCCCTGCTTCTCTACTTAATTAAATTGTCTTTGGCTCACAGGGGATGAATAAAGTCCCAGTGTTGTCCACACCATCCTGTCAGTGTCCAAATTCACTACATCAGTGTGTTCCTGCAGAGCTGGAGTTCACGCAGCTCTTAGCATTTCCTCTACATCCGACACTTGCTGGGTGTAAATATGCCGAAGGAAATGATAAGTATAGATGACAAAGCACAAAAAGACTGAACTGAAACTACAAACTGCTGACAGATTATAATCAGTCCTTCCCCTCCCATTCTGTGCTTTGAAAGCAGTGCTGCAAGTGCAACTGTTATCATCAGCTGATGATTACAATACGATCAGTGCTGAAACGTGTACTTACTGGTAGTCGTAATTGTCAGAAAATGTTTTTCTCACAAAACAACCATCGATATGTGGTTCCTGGTTCTCCTTTATTACTAAACTGAATATTAAAGTAAACTACATGTGGCTTCTTTACCGTGTCACTTTGAACTTAAAACAGGGGTCCAGTGCGTGACAATTTTGGCTGCTTGTGCTGCATAAAGTGTTTTTGTGTTTGTAAAAAATATGATAGATATTCATACAGTACAGGTGTTTCTGTATGAATATACAGAAAATTAAGGCACCGAATTCTCATGTTCCAGCAAGTACTTTTGTACTTGCATTATTATAGAAAATTGTGAATTAAAAAGTGTTTGATGTTTTAATGTCCTTTATTGATTTACTTGCATTTTGGTTATAGTTTTTATTTTTGGTTGCCAACGTGTAGTGCTCTGGCTAATTTGATAAGCCAGTCTTTGTAAATACCATTAATGCAGATGCCGTGTCTCAGAAAAATCAGGACAGATTTGCTTTTTCACTTGACTCCTTAATACCGTTTATTGGGCTCTGGAACTTCGGTGCTAATCAACGGTGAATATCTGAAGCGTGTCCGACATTATAACCCCGGTTGCATGCTCACTCAGACACCAGTTTCGGCAGGAGAGCTGCGCCAGATTTGCTGCTAGCCGTTTTACTCGCCAAAAGGATTTGAAAAAATTATACATTCAGCAACAAAGCTGCTAATCTGACCATTACTGCGAGTTAGAGGGAATGTCAGGCACCTACACGGAATGTATATTATATTCCTGAATACCCAATGAACAAATCTGATTGGCCCTACTTCCAAAGAGGCTACAGTGTGTCACTGCATATTCAACATAGCAACACAACACAGAAGCCCACAGGTTATTCTTTTTGCAACACCAAATGGCAAAGTGAAAGATCTGTCATGCTCTTGTATAGATATACAGTATGGTTTGGGTAAAAAAAATGTTTTTCAAACAAACTAGTCAGAGGTGAGTAGCACTTTTTCCACCAGTTTTGTTCATTTCCATGGCCAGCTGAGTCTCAACAGAAACAGAGTAGATTATCAAATCGTAACTGCCAGCACCTTTGCAGTTCAATAACAGAAAAGTCAAAAGGACAATGCCTTTGCAGCAGGGCAGCAACCACAGGCCTGGAGGTTCAGTGTTGTCCGACGTGATTCAGTATGAAACTCCCCGGTGAGGCCAGGCTTTTCATTAGCATGGAGCAAAGTGTGGGAGGCCGACTTGGAGTGCTCCCGGCCCACTCAGCGGTAGTGTGGGCCACAAACTGCACCGGCAGAAAAACATTATGCAACCACCGTGCCATTGTGTACAGCGGAAGGGTAACCACGGCAACAGGATTCAGAGACTGAGCAGAGGAACCAGCGCTGGTTGGAGGAAGGAAGAGTGCGGTTGATAATCCTGGGTGGGTGTAAACAGCGTGCGTGCGAGTGTGTTTGTGTTCAGATAGGGATTTTGTCAGGATGTCTTGATGGATTTTTTGTTTCTGACTCCTGTGCAAGTTATTAAATATTATTAATGACAGAGCCACTCACAGCTTTACTAGGAGACCTCAGACAAGGTTCCTTTTTCAAAATTACTACACTTCAGTGTTAGAAAGGGAGCATTGATAGACTGCTAACATGGATATTACTCAACCTTAACTAACAAAAACAACCAGTTAGATCACAAAACAAAGTTATTTCTGATCATACAGCAGTCCTTCAACAAATAACCACTAAGGCCCCAGTCACACAGGCCTAGAGACCTGTCAGTGACCCCCTGGCAACCTCCGGTTGCTAGGGAAAATTGATTATTCCCCGACCAGTTGGTGAGTGGTTGCTGGCAGTCTCCAGGTGAAATTGGTTGCAAAGAGGTAAACGGTGCTGCACCAAAAACCTCCTTGGGAGTGCTCTGATCACTAGCAGATTGCCGGCGATAGTCCATACAAAATGGTGGGTTTGTATGGACTATCGACTTGTGTGCAAAAACTTGCCAACTACTCACCAAGCAGTAAAGAAACTGAAAAGTGCAAGGCAAACCAGAAAATTGTAAAAAAACAAAAACAAAAAAAAACAACAACAAAAAAAACAAACTAAAAACACAAAAAAAACAACAAAAAAAACCAAAAAACAAACAAAGAAGTAAAAGTTGTGCCTTTGGAAACGTGTTGGTTGGAACGGTAAGGCACAACTTTTACTTTGGAGGTGAACGCTCTCGGTTTCCAGTTTGCATCACACTTTTTCCAAGTTTTACCACTGCTCTGTGGTTACTTAGTGAGTGTTTGCAGTCAAGTCAGCATCTTCTATGTAAACTATGGGCAACTGCAGCAATTTGCTAGAGACCAAAGCAATCACAATGAGGTTTTTAGTGCACCACCCTCCTCGTGAATGATTTCACCTAGTGACAGCAACCACTTGCCAACCGATCAGGGAATACACATTTTTCCCTAGCGACCTGTGATTACCAGGGTGTAAACATACCAGGGGGTAAACATAGGCCTAGAGACCGGTCTCTAGGCCTATGTGACTGAGGCCAAACAGGTTGGTTTATGTACTTAAACCAAGCACAATGGTTCTCAAGTACTATACTTCCTCGTACAGAATGATTAGAAAAGAAGCATGATGCATGTATTTTTGTTAACCTTCTATGCCATGTTACCATGGCTGAATCCCACTGGTAAAACTAGGAGGTCAATAAACATGTAACAAGATAACTTTTTTAACTGTATTGGCTGTTCCCTTGTCATAAGGGTTCGCCACAGCGTTTTCAGCATTTTAGAAATGTTTTTATTTGCAATCAATATACTAGAGGACAGTTCCCTCACTCTTGTTTTGAAAGTTCAGTCACTGCTAACCAGCTAGTCTTGGAGCTTCCTGTCTGCGCTTCCGTGCCACCCGGTTCGCTGGCCAAGTTGCTGTTATGGCAGTTGTTGATACCTCATCCTGTGGCTTGAGGGACTCCAATGCTGCTGTCTTGGACTGCAGCCTGCAAAAGTAGTCCTTGTTCTGCTGTGGAGAGCTGCTGCAGGCTCAGATGCCACTCAAAATCCTCATAACTGTCTCAGTCAGGATGAGAGACTCACTGTAGAGGCAGTTGATTTTAATGCTTCATTGTTTATTTGTCACAACATATTTGGCAATAAAAATGTTTGCAGGGGAGCACTTGAACAACAGTTTTGTTCAGCGGATGTGTGCGTCCTTTCCAACACACGTGTGTACACCTGTACACACATATATATACACATATATACCCCACCACACACAGAATTCAAATCTGTGGGAAGCACTGCAGACAAATTACACTGTTTTGTAAGTGATTACATTACCACTGCTAACTATCTGCTAAACAGACTTTTTTCCCTCCATTCAGCGATTTTACAGTCTGGCAGACAGGTGTGACTCAGGAGGGAGGAGTCTCATACAGACACAATTGCAGGTTCAAAAAAGTAAAAATGACACCTCTGATGGACAGATAACTGACAGAAAGCTAAACGAGAGGCAGGCAGTGTTTGCCCTTTTCTGTAGCCACAGTGAAAAGATTCAATGTGTCACAGGAATGTCATTCACCTCCCCCAGCCTGAGGATTTGAAGGCAGCACAAACAATGGAGACACTGTGCTTAAAGGTAAAGAGGAGAGGTGAAAGGTTTCTTTTGCCATCTTCAGAGTTGTTATGACCTACAGCCACCATGATCTCCAAAGATTTCAAGAGGTCCTGACACACACACACAAAAAAACAAAACAAAAAAAAAAAAAAAAAAACTCTTACT
>VUQI01007354.1:13274-26231 GCA_015106735.1 Paratilapia polleni | reverse complement strand
GACCTCTGTGGAATTCTCTGGGATTAATCAATCTCTCTCCTCTTTCAGTACCTACACCCGTGACCTGACTAACCAGCTTCTGAGCTATTGAACTGTTTAGTGTCTCTTCCTAAATAAAGGCTTTGATGGACATGTTCATTGAGACTTTGGGTGTCTATAAGACTGTGAGTCAACTGCTTTCACTAAGTTCTGTGTTTATATTGTACTATCTATCCTAAAGCTTGGCTCTGGCATATGCACTAAATACAATAATACTTAAAAAGACTAAAACTAACACTGAAACTAATAAAAACTAAACCAAAACTAAACATTTTCAAACAATAAAAACTAGAGTGAAATGAGCAAATCCACTCTGGGAGCTAACTGAAACTGAACTGAATTAAGAACAAAAAGTCAAAACTTATTAAAACTTATTAAAAATAATAACTAATAAGAAAATATAAAACTGTAATAACACTGGATAGAAGGATGGAAGTATACAGGATACACAGGATTACTTGCACACTACTTGTTGGCCCATTACAACCCCATCTCCCTCACATACTTGCACATACTCAGTGGATGGTAATGGATTAATGGTCTTTGCTGGTTTTCTGGAAATCTGGTTAACATCTGAGCTTGCCAAGTAGCAGGAAACCTAAAAAGAAAATGAAATACATAATCAGTTTTATTATTTATAGTTGCTTCTCATTCTGCTCTTACATTTTGAGAATGGCTATTTGGCTGAGGCGAGTACAGAGCTCATTAAAACATAATAACTATAAATGCTTTCTTGACAGTTGCTAAACAGCACATAGCCATTGCTTATGTAATAAATCTGCACCTGTGCTTTCGACATGTCAGATGGGAAGAATTATGTTGCCTGTCCAGTCATTTTCAAAGATACATATTAAAAAATACTTTGAAAAATGATTTGTGTCTGACATGGCCTGATCCCTCAGTGAATCTGAATGTATGACCATACACCTATTTTATTTTCATCACTTCCCAGTGGGAACAAGATGTATCATACATCACTGAAAGTCCATCCTCATCTTTTTGGCTTTTATTTTTATTTCTTTATTTATTTATTAAACTTCCAATGGTGCTTAATGTAGGCAGAAATTAGTTCAGTACAGAAAAACTATACACTCCTATTAGAAGAATTTGAAAACCACTATCTGGTGTTGAAGTCTGGACATACTAAAGCATTCTGCACAATGAATCTCATATAACCAACATTAAACATTTACTAGAACTATTTTTTGCGTGGTTCTGCTTTAAAGAAAAAGCGAGTAAACTATAATATTGCGGGCTGACACTGTTTAGGGTTGTGTGCTAGCTATAAGAGCAATTTTGGTGTTGCTGCATTATTGAAATGTTGGGCAAAGGTATCTCCATCTGATTTTCAGCACGAGCATGAGACTTTAGCTTTCGTGTTAGTGTGCAGACCACAAAATTTGCATTCATGACATTTTTGTTTTGCCAACCACTACATGACTGAAGTCAGGAATGCACCTGCACCTACAATCAGAATCCTGGAAAAGCTGTTTAGTATCCCAGTGTGTGTTACAAGGACACATAGCAATCTCAAGATTGGTGTAAGGGCTGATCAGCATGTAATAATGAAACTGGAATACAAGGGTATTGTGAAAGAGATCCTTATAGCTGTTGTAATTTCAGTTCAGAGAGGAGCATCCAAATTAATATCTCTGAAAGCAGGTTGAAAAAACCTGAAAGCTTTAATCACCACAGCTGATTCAAGATTACAAAAATCCAGAAAGGCAAACAAACGCACAGGGAACAGGAAGAGGCAGAACCCCAAATCACAAGCACAAATGAACTAACAACTAAAAGAGGAAGAACTGCACTATATACACCAATCAGGCATAACATTATGACCACTGACAGATCAAATGAATAACGCTGATTACCTCTTCATCATGGCACCTGTTAGTGGGTGGGATATATTAGGGAGCAAGTGAACATTTTGTCCTCAAAGTTGATGTGTTAGAAGCAGGAAAAATGGGTAAGCGTAAGGATTTGAGCAAGTTTGACAAGGGCCAAATGGTGATGGGTAGACGACTGGGTCAGAGCATCTCCAAAACTGCAGCTCTTGTGGGGTGTTCCTGGTCTGCAGTCGTCGGTATCTATCAAAAACAGACGAGCTGCTGTAGCTCAAATTGCCGAAGAAGTTAATGCTGGTTCTGATAGAAAGGTGTCAGAATACACAGTGCATTGCAGTTTGTTGCGTATGGTCAGCAAAAGGGGGACCAACACAATATAATGCAGGCGGTCATAATGTTATGCCTGATCAGTGTATATAAAAGATTAATTAAATAGTGGAACATGGGTAACAGTAAATAAATAAATAAATAAATAATTTAAAATCTGGTTGGGAAAAAAAACACACAGGCAGTAAATAAAGTTAATATGGACACATGAGGAAAGTGATTTTCAAAATTAAACAGGAAACAACTAAACAAGAATAACTTAATGAGTCCATGGCGAAAACCCAACACCAATATCAATAGCTCAAGTGCACCAAAGCATTTTTACACAAAAGTGACATACAGTTGCGATTTAAAGTTCTCTTAACCAGACTGTGAGAAGTAATACATTTTTCAAACTATGGCCGCAAACAAGGAGCTAATACAGCTGCGGCATGCCTGACAGCAGCCTCCTTAGATAGAAGGTAAAGTCACTTTTATTTAAAAGGAACATTTAAAAACAAGGAATTGACCTAAAGTGCTTTTCAATCGAGGCAGTGCAATAAGGTTGCCAGCGTAACATGCTACCTCTCTAATAATGTCATTGATGTCATTGATTGATGTCACTATTTGGAAAAAAAAATCATGTATGGGTTGCTGAGAAACATGGAAGCATAAGCAAGGAGCGGTCAGAGGCTAACAGTCATCCAGGCACAGTGTGTCAGATTGACTTGTGATGGATGAGCATGCCTGTTGCTACATACTGGAGAGAGCCAAGGATGCTCTGGTTCCCGGTGTCACAGTGTGGGACGATCACTGCGGTCAAGACAAATGACTCTTAATATGCATTGGATATTTCCCCTAATTCACTTGACATTTTGGAGACATCTCTCTAATTCCACCCTGTCTCCATTCATATGCAACAACCCTGCAGTGCCAATTTACGCCCAGCAGAAAGAGATTTGGCACAAATAAAAAGTAGATTTATTTTCCTATAATGAGGGTAAAAGTAAGGATACATAATGATATGAAAATAAATTTACAAAGGCATGTAATCCTGACTAGTCATCAATGGACCAATAAACCTCAATCACTATTATATAACTTATTTGTCTGCAGTAACTTTATACTCGCTATAATGCTTTATAATAGTTTCAATCTATATGGCATTTTCTTCCTCTTATATTATGTTTCAGTTGGGTGTTAGGCTGAAATTGATGAGAAGGAACACTCTTATGCATTTCCATGCTTAATACTATAATTACACACAATAGAGCACAATCTTTTTTTCTAAAGCAGCAGCCTCAACTATTTCCAGAGTCCAGCAAAGTCATCATCTGAGTTAACCTGGTTAAGTTTTTAAGAAAAAAAGCCCTGCACGATTTAGGACCTCATGACAGACAAGTAATCATCTTCTAAATCCATTAATGCTTTCTGCCTCTAGATATTAGATATTCGCTACTTGTGGTGGGGGTAATACCTTTGCGTCCTACCTGTCTTATAGCAGCGGTCAGTGCCTGCAGCCTTAGAGGTCAATCACTGATTGTGCAAGATATAGTTTCAGACGAGGGTACATAAAAAAAATCACAGTACACAGAGCGCAGAAGAAGATATTATTGTATCTGCTACATCAAATGCGTATAATTCAAATCTTAAAGCCCAATATTAGTTGTAATCTTCACACGTATAGTCGGCTTCAGCAGCAGTTCCTCAATTATTAAAAGGCTTTCTGCTGTTGCATTTGCATACCAGTGTGACCAATACAGTTCAAAAAAGAAAGATTATACAATTTTCACAGATAAAAGTGAATTTGTGCCACTGAACTGTTCCCCCGAGGAGCATCCTCAGCTGTTTTTTTAACTGATGTTGCTGACACGCCAGGGACTTCACACCATACTCCCTCACATACAACACTAACCTCTAAACGCATCCTCCAGAAATATCACATTCTGCAGTCATGCCACTGAGATAATGCATGGAGCAGATATTTATCATAAATTATTTACTGTGCAAACATCATTAGAAGTTGATTTACGGCCATATTAGTAGCTAATGTTAGTTTTTATTGCATTATAAGGCAATAAAGAAACATCACAGAACATACCAAAAAAAATCCACATATCACAATATGAGTGCAAGCTTCACCCATATAGTCTTCTCTCTTCTGCTGTTGCTTTTGTAATCATTTCAGTTTTAGTCCTCTTTGAATTAAAGTGGAGCTGGAGGCGAGGGTTTGCATATTAGTGCTTTTCTTTGTGAGCTTTTTTGAATAAGACTTGCTCCATTAAATGACAGCCCGTCTTCCATCGAATGCTTTTCGCCTTTGTAGAAGAAACATACAATTTCTAAACAAAGGCTGCACCTACATGAATTTCCCAGCAGAGTGTTTGAAAAGAATAGGCCTGTATAAACGACTTTGCAGCATTGTTGCTGTTGTAGACAGGTTTTATATGAGCGTTCAAAACTTCTCAGATACTGGTAAAGCTCATGTAGGTGTGAGTACAGATACAGACAAGCAGAGGTGACCACTTTCTATTTCACAAGATCTATACAACACTTTCCAATCTAATTAAATTTCAGGAAATCAGAACCTCTGAAGAATTAATGACATAATAGTTAGTGGTTGTATTTTCCTCAGAATCAAAAAAAGCTAGTTAAAGACAGTGAAATGTCAGTATTACAGAGAGTTTAGCATAGAGTTAAAGTCATAGCAGCACTGTAGTGGGTGTTCCTCTACCAAGGCGGATGAATGGGCACCTTTGGGAACAATAACAGTGGCACACTTACAGCTGCCTCCTATTTCCCATTTGTAATTATGGTACGCCCCAAGTGATCACATACTGTGATGCAAACATGTGTCATAAAAAGCAATATTGCATCTGTGACAGATTACCCCGCCTCCAGGGCCATGCTAATACCTGAAATAAAGAGAGAGTGGGAAGTGGGAGGAGCATGAGGAGATGAGTATTGTAATTAAACTCAATATGAAAAGTTTAACAGCAATGCTGCTGAATTAGTTCATCTCCAAACGTAGGTTTCAGCTTGGTCTGTTTTTTGTTGCATATGCTGTCCCTCTGTGTGCAGTTCACCAGAAATCAATAGCCCATATTGAACATGCCCTTGAATATAAAATCCAGAGTCAGCAGTGGCAGCAGAGGATTGTAGGGCTTGAATCTTTTGTGTATAGTAATTAAACTGTAATTAAATTTGGCCTCACCCACTGTGTATTAACTGGTTTTACTGTATTAGAGTAAACCTCCAGTGGCTGTTGAGTTAATCAAGTGCAATATGGATATTATGTAATCTCAACAAAACCACTTAAAGTTTAACCCTAAGAACAACGAAAAGGCAACACAACTTTGTTAATAATTACGGTTAAATGAAATTACTCAGAATTACGGTAGGTGCTAAGCAAAGGTGCTTCAGTGCTTCCTTTCTTATCTCCTCTAGCATATGATACACTGGGCTAAACATAATGAAAGTCAAAGACATTACGGCTGGGCTTACATGTCATAAATATTTAATCCATTCATCTTCCTCAATGGATATCTTACCTGTTTGGCAGGAGTTTGTTCAGCTCTGTGAATTTGGATATCTATTATCTCTTCGGTGCTGTAGTTGCTGTTATAGTGTTGCTCTTAATTCTTGAATTCTTAAAGAGTTTGTATGAAAAACAAACTCCCACAGAGAAACACTTCATCTTGGAAGCGCCCATTTTTTTGAAAAAAAAAAAAAGAGAAGCCGGACAGTTACAGTGGTCGGCTGGTTCAATTTTTCTTGACGACTCGCACCCTTTGCATGGTGGGTTTCAGTTTCTTCCTTCTGGGCGAAGGCTCACAGCCCCAACTCAGGTAAACAAATAATAGTTTTTGACATCCTACACGTGGTGTGAATTCTATTCTTTATTATTAAATATTTATTACTTCATTATGTTGCATTTATGCTTATGTGTTGATTGTTGTCTGTTTGTTTTGAAAATGTACACGTGAGAATGGATGACTCATCTACTGCGGACAAAATCTACCTACAGGTACAAATAAAGTAGCCTGAACCTGAAGCACACATCCAACAACAAAGTAGTAACGTACAATTTTTCTTCTCATTGATTTATGGGAACAATAATAAAACATCCCTTTTGTTCAGTGGATTTGGGTCCTTTTATTCTGATTGATGTGTTTATATATAGCATTTTGATATTCTGTTTAGGCCTACAATTTCTTGCTGCAGCAAGATTCAAACCAACACACCATCTGGCCAGTCAACAAGATTCTCCACTGCATAATTACATAGCCCACTGTGAGTGCAGTCAGTCCACGATTGTCTCGTCCTTAAGTTCTTATAAATTTTCTCCCCTTAACCTCATGATGTTTTCCATCAAGGTCAAGTAAAAGTGTTGAAGGAAAAGACACAGGACTATTGAACAAAATCCTCATGTTTTATTTGTTGTGGCAGAATACATCTAGCCTTCCTGCTGTATAGATTTCACTTGGCCTTGTTCAGTTCATTAACGGCTCTTTTAATGCCTCTTCACAATGCAGTCTCTACATTTTTACATTGCTCAGCTTTATGTCACAGCTTTCTTTGCTGGCTAATTTTAAGTCAGCCCTATTGCATCCAGATGTATTTTGGTCTGTGACTGCTGGTGAAAGCTTTGGAAATCAAATTTATCCCAGTGGCTCAACACTACTTTGCAAATACAAAGCTATGATTTTTCCATTAGTTCAGTAAAGCCCATTTCTGCATTGCTGTTGTTTTTATTGTGGCTGTGTGTGTGTGTGTGTGTGTGTGTGTGCGTGCGCGCGCGTGTGTTTTTTTTTTCTAGTTTTAAGGATGATTCTGCGTAGCAGTGTTAAACCAGGACCGCATTTGCTGTTTTCACTTTTAGAACAACAAATGATGAGTGTTTCATTACTTATTTAACCATTATAGCAGAACTCAGATGGTTCCACTGTCTAACATGCAGTGCGGGTTAACTATCTCCAGAAGGCCAGCTTTGGAACACATTGAAAGAAAAACTGTCATGGAGAAGTACAGATATGAGGCTTAAGTCAGGGCAAAAGGCAATCTTGGGGCTGAAAATCTGTTTTGAATCTGTTTTGACCTTCAATATTTCATCCTGGTACAATAGCCTCGCTGTTATCCACATGACAAATCTCTCGCAGCTTATCAGACAGACCAGTAAGATAACAAACACCACTGTCTGACCTGTACATCAGATCAGTTACTAGGAAGGCCAAAATGATCATACATGACCCCATTCACCCCCTCCCACCATCCTTTCAGCTGTTACCATCAGACCAGCATTCTCGAGTCCCCTTGGCTAGGAAAAGGGCATACAAAACATCTTTTATTCCCCCTCAGCTGTGAATATTTTAAATAAGATGTTATGACATAACCTTATTTTAATTTGAAAGACTTTTTAGATTGTATGTCCTTGTGTTATTATGGACTGTGATGCCTAATACTGTTTGTGGTTGTTATTAATTTTTTTCTCTTTAGAGTCGTGTCACAGATGAATTCCTGTTGCTTAGTGACAGACAACAAAGTTGTTCTATTCTATTCTAAAAAGATAAACCACCATCACGTGCCAAAATGGCAACTTAAGGCTGCCTGTAAGAGCAAGCCAGTTCCCACAAACATAAAGTGTAAAAAAAAAAATCTTTACATCATGATAAAAAAACAAAAAACAAAAACAGACATGGAAGCAGGACATAGCAAGAAAGTTAGGCAAAGATAATTAAGTTAAACAATCAAAACAGTCAAAATCTTCCTTTAGCCTTGGAGACACACATGCAATATGATGCTTTTCTATACTTTGAAGACATATTTCTTTCTGAAAGTCTGAATAACACAAAAGGCACAAATGCGAGGTGTGTTGTAAATGCTAAAAGGCAGCATTAAAAAAGAAATACACTATCTCAAGGTTAATAGTTTCTAGATTTTATTCTATTGGCAACTGATGGGGAACCTTGGCTTTTATGAATATGATGTATTATGAGATAAGAACTACATGTCCTGTTTGAATAAGAAAATCAATTTATGGTTCTACAATATGAATCTCTTCTCCCACCAGTAATATTTTATAAAATGTGTTGTCCTAACGCTGACATTGAAAGTTATGATTACTTTTCCTGGCGTGGCAATGATGAGCATCATTATAATGTAGTTCTAATAAGTCAACAATAACAGGATGATGATCAATCTATTCATAATCAGTGGAATAAAACATAAGGCTACTGTTGTTTCTGGACATAGCAGCATTTGGTTTAATGGAGTTTGTGCCTATTGATTTTCACTGTAATCGGAATAATATTGATCTGAAACAGCACTGGCATCAAAGAGCATGAAAGGATGCCACTGAATCTTCATAAGGCCATATCAAAGTTAAAAAGCAGTCCCTGCTCTCACTCAAGAGGAAGCAGAGTTACATCCATGTAGCCCTTTCCAAGTGGATGTACACTCTGTACTTGACACTGTGATATTTGTTATGGCTGTGTGTATCTAGCTAACAGATGTCATTCACCCCACAGCATTGCAGGTGCCCCATCTTTTTTGGTACATGTTCATTGGCCATCTCAGTTCACCCCTGGGCTGTTGCAGGTGGGTTCACAGTTGGCATCCAAGTGTATCAACATTTGCCTTTGCCGGCAGCATTCAGGATGGCTCGAACATCCATCCACTGCTTCAGAATGCCAGTTACTTCCAATTCGGATCTACTGCAAAAGCAACTCAACAGAAAACAGTGCAACAGCAAACATAACGACAGTTTAAGATTTTAAAATGTTTAAACCCTTCTGTTTATATCCCAGAGAAGCACATATGAAACCCTTTGATTTTAAACAGATATTACAGAAAAAGTGTAGTGGGGCTTTTGTGCCTCCGTCAAAGAGGCAGTAGCCATGACTGACAGGTGATCTTGGCAACCCTAGTAGGCTAGGTGTTTATGCATGCATGGGTTGAATCCCCATGTCTGTGTGGGTTTGTGTGTCTGAAGGTGGATGCATGTCTGTATAACAAAGAAAGCTGTGTGAATCACTGAGGCAAAACATGCGCTGCTGGGTGAAAGCTGACCTGGCGATCTCAGATCCAGGGGCTGTTTCAGGGAGCTCTCCTCACAGAGACTGACTTCAGTGGGAACACAGTTTGCGATGTGATCAAAACTGCAGATACTTCATTTGGTTTGGAAGTCCATCCACAATGCTTCTAATATTATATGGTTCAATCCGCTAATGAATACTGACAGCTGTCTGAGTAGCATAAACTCTATCATGCCTCACACTTTTGTTATATACATCATAGCTAACACACAGAAGTGGTCAGTGTGGAACATTAATCAGATAACCGTTAGGTACCGCAGTGTACTCAAGAAAAGAGTAGTAAGTGCTGGGTTACTCTGCAATGATTCTCAAGTAAAAGGCCCTTTCTTTTTTTCTCAAGGTCGACATTAAATGGTTGCATTTGGTGAAGCACTTAGCTTTTAGACCTAATCTGTTTAGTTCAGTTTAAACAAGGCCTGTTGTATTTGGTTGGTTGGTTCAGTTTACTTTGGTGAAACTGAAAGCCATCAGTCAAACTCTGGTGAGGTCCAAGCAACCAGACTAAGACTAAAATAAAGCATGCCAATCCTCTTCCAAGTGGACGATAGGACCAACCACAGAATTTTTTAATACTACAGTTTTAGCATAAAATTGAAAGGTAAATCATTTTCTGACTGTGAACTTTAAAAGGATAGAACAGGGGTGTTAAATATGTGGTCAGCTCACCAGAGAGTCCTGTATGGCCCATTGTTTTGGTTTGCAAGTGTTTTTTTTTTTCTGATATGGTGACGTTATGCTAGCATTACTACATATGAATATTACAAATGTATGGAAACTGAAAGGACTTTTTGCATCTAGACAATTTTTTAAAAATGATATAGATAGAAAATGCTGTTATTTAGTTACAAAAACTTTTCATGTGAAGGTTCTGTGCATTTGTAGAACCAGTGGGATCTGTAAATTGTTGTGTACATGTAATGGCAACAGACTCACTGAATGTGGAAAAAGTGAACCACATTGTTGAAAGTGCACATATTATTCTTAAGACATCCCAGCCTGCTCATCATCTATTTTGTAAATGAATGGCTGATAATGTGATGTGAAAATGTAAATTCTTTACACTTCAAGACAAGAGCAATTTAGAGGGCTCTCTGGTTCATATAGTTTATTATTCAATTCAATTCAATTTCAATTCAATTTTATTTATATAGCACCAAATCACAACAACAGTCGCCTCAAGGCGCTTTATATTATGGCCTAGTTTTACTGGTTCAGCCAACTTGAGATCAAATTACACTGTATGTGGCCCATGAAGTAAATGAGTCTGATATCTCTGGGGCAGAGGCAGATTTCCCAGGTTGATCAAAAGCTGAAAAGAAGTTGAAACAGCAGGGTGTTGTACTTGCAATGTTATTTGGTGACTTAACTTCACTTCTTCTTTATAATATGCAGAAATGTGTATTTTTTTTTTTTTTTTTCAAATTTGATTCCCATTAAAACCTTTTGGCTTGGCTGCATGCAGAGATTAGCAATGAGACCTTTTCTTTCATTGTACATTCTCTCTATTGGGTCTCATTTGTGACAATCAAATAATGCCTAATTTTTGCCGGTGATCTCTCAGAACAAACATAACCACGCCACTTAGAAAGATTACTGTTCCTCTGTGGAAATCTTGGTGAAAGCAATGCAATTTATTTACAGTACAGTCAGAATCAGCTACCACCATCACCACTGAATAAACTGTATGTTTAATGGCAGACAGTGCTTTTTTCCCACATCTCAGTCAAGTTAGCCAGCTTCATTTGAACACCATGACTGAGGGTTATGCACTGTTTAGCTGGATGAAACATTATAACTTAAATCAGCATCAGTCAAGCAACAGATCACATTTCAAGTCAAGGCATTTAAGTGCCAAATCTTGATCTTGATTTGCGCTTTAAATTATGCAAATTTCATTATGTTCTCTTCACCAAAGTGGCTGAATTATTTATTTTCCTTGGTAGCTCTGGAGAGCTTGGCAGAGGATCCAAACAACCATGCTGGAAGGGTCTGTGAAGCTGTATTGAGGTACAGTAACCTCTGTCAGCCTGTTTGTATGCGGATGTTTAGCAGGTATAAAGTTTGTCCTTGTAATTTAGCATGGTAGCATGCTAAATTAGCTAATTTACATCTAACACAAAATACAGCTGAGGCTCTGGAGTGTTATTAGTCTTGCGCATACCTGCTCATAAATCAAAGGAATGGACAAGTTGAAATGTTGATCTGCTAATTGTGCTAGATGAAAAATCAAGGCATCACCAAAGTGATCAGTCTTCATTATGAGAGGGAAAATTATTGACTCCACCAAACTGCATGGCAAACCCACCTAATGTTTATCAAGACACATCACTTTAAACCACAAATGTCAACCTCATGGTAGCACCAGAGGAAAAGTCTAGACAAAGTGTAATGTGGTGGCTGGCAGATTGACTCCACAAGCCCCACCGCTGACATGTGTTAGACTTATACATCCAGTGACCTTATACAAAGCAGGGAGTTGAATTTTAGGTTTTTATCAAATGCCACATTGCTCAGGAAATATTAAGTAACTGGATTAGAATTTAGTGTACCCTCTGCAGTTAAAGTGCACTGTAATTAAGATTGCAACCATTACATTACTGCTTTAAAGGCAAGCCTCTTGGTCAGCATGCATGTTTAGGTTGTGACCATCTGAAGCAGAGGTCAAAGTGTCTGTTTGGGGATCAGCAAAGGTGTTGCAATATCAGGACAAGATGAATTATTAAGGAGGCTGCTGGAAGAGGTGACCATACCTTATTTTCCTTTACCATTCGTAAAGCAGGAAGCACAGATGGTTCTCTTCATCTGATGAGATGGCCACAGAGGGAGACTATATGTGTCTGTATGTGGGTGTGAGATAAACTAATATATGTGGCAGCCACCAGGCTGTAATTTGCCTATTTGTGCACCCTGCCCTTTTACTGAAAGTGAAATTTCCTCTTCCGGTGCCCCCTGCTGCTATGTTGTTCCACTTACAAATTCCTGCTGGACTCCTGTCAGCCATCCAAATAAATAATCAGCTATCAAATCTCTGATGGCAAGAACGTACATCTGTGCTTGTGGCGGCAACCGGTGAGAGGAATCTCTTCATCTGTCAAGTCACAGTTAGTCATCACTGGATCAAGAGAACCTTGTCTTTGATTAGAAAAAATCAATGTGTGCACTGCGGAGGCTCTCCTCTGTGGGCTCATCGTGTATTGAAAAGAAGCATATCTGGCAAAGACAACTAAAACAGCAAAATATATCTCTGTTTGGACCTCTTTTCTTTCACTCTATCATATAACACACTCAGGAAGAAATGTCAGAAAGTGAAAAGCCAGCTGCTTCTTTACCCATTCCTCAAGTAAGGATAACTCTTGAGTCAAGGTTTTTTTTTTTTTTTTAAGTGTCTCCAGTTATTCTCTCTTTTTTTGGTGACATTTTGACATCGCTGGGGAAAAATGAAAAACATGTACGACAACAGGAAATACACCTCAAGAATATGTGACTGTCTCAATAGATAGCTAGCCTTGGCCCGGAGCCCTGCTGACGTATAAAAACTGTAAAGGAGACTGGGAGGGAAGTAGAGAGGCGTCGAAGAGAAAGAGAAATCTCCGTCTCTATGTAAGACATTACATGAAAAATTGACAGCAGCTGAGGGTCAGGGGTGTTTAAAAGAGAAAGGAGAGGGGGAG
>VUQI01007350.1:5825-25149 GCA_015106735.1 Paratilapia polleni | reverse complement strand
CTCTGCTCTCTTCTGTTTCTCCTCACTCCCAACCGGTCGCGGCAGATGGCTGCCCCTCCCTGAGCCTGGTTCTGCCGGAGGTTTCTTCCTGTTAAAAGGGAGTTTTTCCTTCCCACTGTTGCCAAGTGCTTGCTCATAGGGGGTCATCTGATTGTTGGGGTTTTCTGTCTAATATTGTAGGGTCTTTACCCTAAAATATAAAGCGCCTTGAGGCGACTGTTGTTGTGATTTGGCGCTATATAAATAAAATTAAATTGAATTGAATTGAATATGCTATGCTTAAAATTCAAGAAAGTAACCATTTTAACTGAACTGCACCAATTCTACCTGGGATAGCAGTCACACACCTAGTCGTACATCTAGAATTATTCCAGAAGCTTGTTGATGGCTATAAAGGTGCAACTTTATGAGAGTCAGTTAACCAAATGTTAGGTGCACTGTTTGTATATTTTTACCCTATGTTTACTGCAGAAAATCCAAAATTAATTAAAAGTTGTGCAGTTGAGTTTTTTTTTTTTTTGTTTGTTTTACCTTTAAATATTTATGTTGTTAAATCATTCTGTCTAAAAAAAAAAAGGAGTTCAGAGAAATAATGAAAGGCCCAGTATTCATGTCCATGAATACTGTATGGAAATTTTCACCTGCACCTGCATCTTAATATTTGTCTGCACTGCAAAAATGTAAGAAACCCCAAATCTTCCTTTCACAAATAAAAGAATAATACAGAAAACCTCTGTATGGCTACAACACCAGGAAAAAAAAAACATTACATGTAAAATTTCAGTCATCTTAAATTCTGCCCAGCAGCCAGTGTTTAAAGTTCTACTGAGCAAGGCACCAAGGGGCTACATCTGTTAATCCCAGTAGTCCTCATAATGCTGTTTCAGCCCTGACAGCAAAGCGTTACATCACTGCCAATCAGTCAGCCCCTCTGCACAAAGACAAATGCATTACATAAGCTTATTTGTGTAATTATGTAATAAACTCCTCAGTCAATAAGAGGGCATGAACCAATCATTTGTTATACGAACGCCATGCTCAGATGGAGTACTGAGCTCCTTCACAGCTGTTGGGACATTTTTATTTTACTGTTAGCCAAAATCTGATAAATTTACCGAAGTAAAACATAGTCTCTTTGCAAAGTTTAATATATTTTCCAATTTCTGCTTTGTCATTTAATTGAAAATAGCAGAAAGACAACATGACTGGTTGTAAGATGTTCCACCAGATGCCTTTTTTTTAGACAACTTACACTACTTTTCCAGTCTTTTGTTGAACCTTTTTGAACCCTGCTGCTAGCATCCACTCACATGCATTTAAAAAAAAAAACTACAAAATTTCTTAGTTTCAAGATTTGAAATGGCAACAGCAAAGTAACATAATTGGGTATAACAACAACAAAAATAAAAATGGGGAGGAGTTCAACACTTTATGAAACTCAGCAAAGACAAATGTTTTAATAATTAGGTTTATCAAAGTAAAACTGCAAAGAATTTGGGAATTTCATGCACTACAGCAAATTATATCATTAAAAGATTTAGAGAATCCAGAGAAATCTCAAGGGGCTGAAAACCAGTACTGAATGGCCATGATCTTCAGCCTTTCAGAGAGCACTGCATTAATAACAGACATGATTATGTGGTGCAAATCAGTGTTTAGGGTCAGTAACTGTTCTGAAAATCATCATCGGTGATCCCATAAATACAAGTTAAAACCAAAGCAAAGAAAAGACAGATAAACAAGATCTGGGAATGCCAGTGTCTCTCTTTAAAAAATGTAACCAACGTCTTAAAGTGTCTTTTCATAAAGGGAGGCAAGGATCTACTGAAAAACCAACACTGCTGGCTCATATGGTAGTCACTTATGAGTCACGAGGTAGTCACAACCTAAAGCATACTGAAGTTTATCATCTATTTTACACAAAATAAAACCATAATTTACAAAATGAACTTCATGCTGTTTAGAAGAAGACTTCAAACAAGTGATTGAGATCATAAACTCAACAGGAAAGTGTTTACTGAGGTCATAAAAAAAGTGAGAAGTTGGATCATTTTCTCATATACATCTAAACATTTTTTATATGCTTTTGCAACTACAAGAGTTGCCCTCTGCTGGCCATTTAAAGGGGATATAGATTCAAGGCTCTTATGCACTGGCTTCACTTTTCAGACCCAGAAAGCTACGTCCATCTTTTATATAAGCCATAAGGCAGACACCAGTAAATAGAAATTTAACTCTACAGAGCTAAATTAGAGTTTTCTCATGCACATGTGAGAACTTCTGAAGTGCTGCCAGTTTTTATGATGCATAATGTAATCTTCTTTCTTCTTTTTTGCGGGAGTTCAATGACATTGTTGCATAAATCATGTCATATGATGTGTGATGAAATCTGGCTTGTAGTGTGAAAGTGTAACTTTCAGGAATGTAATGAAACAGGCAGTAGAAAATAGTATTTTTCTACTGTATTTTCTACTGTAAATAGTTAAACTGTATATTTAACAAACTGCACATTATTGTTACACTATAAACAAGAATTTTGATTATCTATATTTCTCTGTAGTGATTTAAAATGACGTTGAGTATCATTTGTCTTTTGACATCTTGCGGTGTGACTGCCCCATGTGTGAGAAAGCACCACGCTCATGTAAAATGTCTTACGTGGCATTTCTCATGCGTTGCTGTTTTCTTTGTGCTGTGTGATGTTTAAAAACTCATTCGGTGTCTGAGCATCACTGTACCTCACTGTGTCTGTGTCTCTCCCTGGGAAAACGGCAGAGGAGGAATGCTTTGTGTACTTTTAACCCTTCACAGGCCCCTTTGTCTCACTCTGAGCTGTTCATCCTCTGCCTGTGATCTCTGCTGCTGATAGCAGATCCGGGTGACGTCGGCGCTCGAACACCCGCAGACGGACAATAGAAGGCATCCTGGAGAGGATTACACCGTGACTCACACTTTCCAAAAGGCTTCTTTGAATTTACACCGTGCTGCTTTCACACCAAAAGCAGTCAGAGCAGCTTACTTTGAAACCTGAATAACTTCCTGTAGGTTTCTGTGAATGGTAACAAACACAACTGGTCTGTTGCAGAAAAACTGTAGAATGACAAGTATTCAAATAATCACGTGAACCATTTCATCATTTCAGGTTAATTTATTTGTTTGTTTGTTTATTGTTTATTTCTTTCAGAGATGATGTGTACACAAAAGGAAAAGATGCTTTGTACCAGATTTAGCTACTAGCTCATTTCTGTCTGTAGTCCCTGGGCGGGTAAAAAAAAAAACAATGAGATGCAGTTAAAATCTATCAGTGGAGACACAGATACACACACTCACATACCACTCGCATGCATGCACATACACACACAGACACACATAACAAATGGAAAACAAATACCAAAATGTTAATCACATTTACAAGCAGTTATCATGGTGAAATTAATGCTCACAGGACTGAGTACTCAAATTCCATTTTTTCAAATCATAGAAGATATCGAGAGAAGATATGGAAATCTGTACAAGTTTTCTAATTATTTGGAAGCATATTCCAAGCTTTAATTGCTTTTAGGAGAAGGCTGATTGCGCAAAAGCAGAGACTCGCTGCAGTCTCCTCTTGTGGTGGTGGACCTGGTAGCTCTGTTCGCTCAGAGCAAGGCTGGACAAATCTCTTCAAAGGTGGTGGAGTGGCATTATGAATAATCTTTGAATACAATATTAGATTATCAAAGCATAACATGTTATATTTAGTAAGTACATGACAACAGTAATACTAATAGGATTTTCTGTCCAGAACTTTAAGAGCTTGTTTGTGAAGTGATCTGATGGATTTTAAGTCAGTCTTGTTTGCCTGTGATCAGCATGACATGTAATAATGAAACTAAAAGAGAATCATTGCATTCAAGTATGTCTTAGATGCATCACCTGTCAGTGAGTTCCTAATATGTTTAAAATTAGCTCTGTGTTATTTCAGTATGACACATCTTTGTGCTTTTTAAATTAAGAGTGGAATCTAAGGTAACCACTAAATATTAAAACTCATCAACATTTTTAAGTCTTTCACTGATCTAACCCTTCTCAATAACTATGCAGGTGTCATTGTATGCTGGGGTCTCAAACTCAGTTTCACTAGAGGCCATACTTTGAAATGAGAACCCATCAGGGGCCAGACATATAGTTTATTGACATGTTTTAATTTAATTGAAAGTGCATGCACTATATAGCTTTCTCTGCAAAAAGCCCTCAAAAAAATCCATTTAAGTCAAGCAAATACCTTTTCATTAAAGTTGAATAAGTAGGCCCCCCTGCAGCCAACTCACACAAGTCTGAATATGACAAGATGAATATGAAGCATTGTGGTTGTGGGGCATGTAGCTCACCTGTAAAATATCATCCAGCATTCTGGCACAAAACCAGCTTCACATAAAAATGAAACGTGGCTTTACCATCAGTTTGTGATTTGGCTAAAAGAAACATATTGTGCAGTTGTAGCATGCCTTTTTCAGTGACTTTCTGTTCCCTATCTGTGGCTCCAAATCTCTATATGCTATGTGGATTCAAACATCAAAATGACTAAGCAAATTATGTTCTTTGAAAACAGAAATAATCCTGTGTCGAATAGAACAACACTCAGTTAAGACGTAGGTTACTGAGTCTCAGTAGAAATTGTCTGCCTTCAGTTCCTTTTTCCGATGGGAGCGTGCAGGTGCTGCAAAGGTGTGGCAGTCTGTTTGTCTGACAAGTGCACAGGACAGAGCTACAACTACGCAACCAATTTTTTGGTTGTCAGTTGAGTGTGACATGTAAGTTAATGCAAAAAAGCAGTTTATTTACATTTCACATAATATAGCAACACATAAAAACAAAAGGCATATCTGTACCAACAAACACACTATACTATGACATGAAATAGACCAGTTAATGAAATTAACATGACTTCCATTTGCAGGATTATCTATGTAACATTTTCCTTTATGTATCTAAACAGACAGGTGACAAATTAAAGGAAAACCTGAATCATTCACTGATCAGCTCTGTTATGCTGTGGTCCCCATTTTTTTTGTCTAAACACGAAACAACATCACATCTGCGTGTGTCATTGTCTTATTTTATGGACATGACTTGTGTTCATAATAAGTTCATAATGTGTGTGTGTGTGTGTGTGTGTACATCTGTTGTCTGTGTCTGTATTGAATTAAAAATAAACCTGAATCTGAATCCTAACAAAAACTCCAACCTTAGGCAATCAGAATATCTACATTTTTTTTATTTTTTTTATTTTATTTTATTCTATTTTATTTGTTCTCCCAAGTCTTGGCAATCAGTTAACAAAGAAAAATAATCATTCTAACCAACACATATCAAAAACTATTCACATTCAAAAAATAAAGTGGCCTTCTCAAAAATATAGGGTTGGGGTAAGGGCTACCACCTGTGATGACTTAGACCTCAGAGGGTTAAAGCATGATTACTTCGATAAGTAATCAGATGGTTTTATTTGAAGGATTTTTACCTGCATTAAGTTGTAAAAAATACTAATGAAAAAGCACTGAAATTACAAAAGACTAACAGAAAGTAGTTCACTCTGCCACTGCAGGAAGCCCCAGAACAAAAACTCCTGAAATAATGAGTGAATGAGTGACAAGGGTTTGGTCTTATGATCCTGGGTCTTTGACCCTGCGTTTTGAGTTTTGGGAGTCTTTAGTTCTGTTTATTAAGATTCTATGTTGCCTTGAGTTTGCTTTCATGTATTATTCCTGAGTTTAGGTTTTATTTTCTTGCTGGTTAAGTTTTACTTTTAATACTTTACATTTGGAGTTTTATTAGTTTTGCAGTCAAGTTTCTGTTATAGTAAATTTGTTAGTGTTACATTCCCTGAGTTTCAGTTCTCCTGCCCTCCTGTGTTTCCCAAGACTGTTAAATCTCAGTCACCGTGTTGGATGTTCATGTTTACTCACTTCCTGTCTTATTTTGATAATCTCTTGTCTCTTGTGCATTGTATTTAGTTTTGGTTCCCCTGTCTTTTTACCCTTGATTAGTTTCAGCTGTGTCTTGTTTTCCCCACTTGTTTCCCATCTCCCTGATTAACGTTTATGTATTTAAACCCCCAGTCTGCTTGTGTTCCTTGTTGTGTTGTACTGTTTGCTCTCTGTTAATCTGCCTGCATGTTGCTCCCTTGTTGGGCTCTTTGGATTTTGTGTTGCTGCTGCTTGTTGGATTCCCTGCCTCGCCTTAATAAAGGTTCGTCTTTTGTTCTTACTCTGAGCTACGAGTCTGCATTTGGGTCCATATCCTGCACATCTTCATAACAGAACGACGCAACCACAACATGGACCCAGTGGACTTCGCAGTTTTTTCCAATGAAGAGTTGAGAGAGGAGTTTTTTTAGGATTCTGAAGATTTCCACACGACTGTCGGAATGCAGGGACGTTTAAGCTTTGTCTGTGGGGCTCTCTGCTATGAAGGACATCATAGCTAGGTATCCTCACCTGCTCCATTCCATGATAATGTGGGACATTTTTCTTTCTTTCACTCATGTGGAAGAACAATTAAAAAGACTGAGACCTGAGCCCCCTCAACTCCTCAGCACTTCACCAACCCAGCACTTAGAATCTCATCTCCGCAGCAGCCCGCTGACTTCTTGCCGCTTCGGCTTACTTCACCCATCAAGAAGCGTGGTCCTCAGCGGCGGGACCAGGGTCCACAGCCCGTGGCGATCATCACCTCTGCTGAATTGTCATCAGGCCTCATGGACTTGGCTTTGGCTCTCACTGAACCACTGCTGCCAGACCTGTCGAAGGAGCCGCTGTGCCCGCCAGAGGATCAGCTATCCGGCGCCCCGGTCCAATCTTCACCAGCTTCGTTGTTGGCTGGGGATGAGGAGCTTTCCTCCGCAGTTTCCCCTGCTCCCTCTTACAGGAGGAAGCGGGGCTCCCGCTGTCGGAGCTCCACGCCACAGCCAGAGACAGCTTCCCAACTCAGCACACCAGCCTCAACACCGTCGGCGGTCCTGCAGCCCAGCGTACCAGTCTTCTCTATGCCCAGTTCAGCTTCGCCACAGGCATGGGCTGGGGAAAAGGAGTCTGCACCCTCTGTTCTGCCTACCTCCTCTCCAAGGAGGAGACAGGGCTCCCATGGTCACCGCTCCTTACCCCAGCCAGCAAGCCACTCACCACCTGCAATGTCTGCCGCCTGTCAGCCCAAGCCCGCATCCTCCAACACTTCTAGGAGGAGGCGTGGTCCTCGGCAACGCCGTTCCACCTCGCCACCTCGGCAGCAACCAGCACACAAGCGTCGTCGCTGCAGCCCAGCACTCAAGTGTCTCCACCTTGGTCGACCGAGGCCTGGCCCAAGCCAGAGCCTGTCCAGCCAGCTCAACCAGAGACTGTTTATGCTGAGCCTCCTGAGTACTCTGTGCCGGCGCCCCCAGTGACTGTTTTGTCCGTGCTGGCCATCCCAAGGACTGAGTCTTGTTCTCCTGAGCCGGCCATGTTTTCTGTGCCTGCGCCGCCGGAGTCGCAGCCCCAGCTACCAGAGACTACTCCTGCAGGGCCTGCGCCGCCGGAGTCGCAGCCCCAGCTACCAGAGACTACTCCTGCAGGGCCTGCGCCGCCGGAGTCGCAGCCCCAGCTACCAGAGACTACTCCTGCAGGGCCTGCGCCGCCGGAGTCGCAGCCCGAACCCGTGTCCAAGGAGCCTGTTCCAGAGCCCAGGCCTGAGCTGTAGTCCGTTGGTCAGCCACCAGAGGGGTTCCGCCTCCGTCTGGTTTGCATATAAATCTGTGGATGACATATTAAAAGAAAAAACTGAACCTGATTCTTTTATGATGTTGGTGGCGTTTTGCTGGTGTGGATTTGGATCTGCTTGGCCCCTTAGAGGGAAGGGTCACTATAAATCAAAACAAATTTGTTCTGGGTGATCAGCTTTATCCTATGATGACACATTTCTATCTATCTCTTCCAGGATGCCCTCATCCGTAGGGCATGAGGGCTCACTGAACAGATGGATAGGAAGAAATGAATCATGTCCTATGACCTAGAGTAACCTTACAGTAACCAATGGGGGATTTTGGACTGATGTGTTAGACAGCACTCTCCACCATCGACAAAACACCAAGTGAAGTCCACAAAGCTATTTGGTTCTGATGACACTTTTTTTTCCTTGTAATTTGTCACCAGTGTGTGTATGTTAGGTAGTTGAATTCAAACCAGAATTTGGTGATCTGCTGCAGCTACAGTGTGCTATGTTAGGTACTTTTCCTTTAGTTTGATAAGTGATTCGTGTCCCTAACAAACTGTCCTTATTCTGTCTGTGCCCAGTGTTTAAAATAGAAAGCCCAGAAGGCAAAATAAGTTATTTGCATGGCTCCGTGTGGCTCCCTTTATGCTGTATATCTGTCCACAATTCAGACCTTGCGTGGTATGTTTTACTTAACCAGACCTCATAACAGCAAGCTGTTCTGGAGATGCCTCTCAACCAAAGCTTTCCCCTGACATTAACCTTTGAAGAGAGATTTTATTTAACTGATTCTGAAATCCTGTGACTTGGCTGCACGTGTTTGTCACTGTCAAACATGATGGGCATCACAGTCACTCTTCTGACTGATTCTTTATGGGGACAGTAAAATCACCCATTTGCATCATATTTATAATGACTTGGCTAAATTTATGTAACATAATTCCTTCTATTACATTTTTGCTACTATACTGCAATATGCTGTGAATTCTGGGGGTAACATTACAATAAGTGGAAGGGTGAAGAAATACTGTCTAACTCCCAACCCTTCGGCCACAGGTATTAAAGCATTAATAAACTGTAAATTAAGTTTACAGCAAGCAAACACTACAAAAACTGTAAACTACTGCCAACCCTGCCACCAGCTGTCTACTATAAAATGAATTAAATACAGCAATATACTTCAGTTCAGTGCATAGAATAATTACAGTATCATACTTCAAGGTAAATAACAATAGGAGAATGTGAAATCGAAAGTTACATAATGGCAACCCTGCTGCAGGCATGTTTCTGTTAATCTACGTGATCACAGGATAAGCTGCCGAAAAAGAAAATTCTTGCTTGACGTTGCTGCAAAACAACAAAAACTCATCTGTCAACGTGCTGCGTTGGCCAGTCAGATATCCGTGATGCATGGCGCTCCTAACAGATTGTGTGTAACAGGAATGTTGCATTCCTCCAGATTCTTTGGGATGACCATGGCAACTGATAAACTATTTGCTGCTGATAAACTACATTGTCTTTAGTGCCACAATCAGACCAGAACTAAAAATGTTAAAAGAAATGGAATTTTCCTGAATCACAAGATTATATGTGTGTGTGTGTGTCTGTGTGTACATCTTGATAAACAATGAAGATGTCCTTAAAGTGCAGACTTTCAGCTTTAATTCAAGGAGTTTAACAAAAGTATTGCATCAACTGTTTAGGAATTGCTGCCATTTTTATACATAGCCCCCCGTTTTCAGAGGCTCAAAAGTCATTTTAATTGTTGGAAAATTTAAACTGTGATCTGATGTAAAAGGGGAATTTTGTCATTGATGCCCTGACACACCAGCCACCTCAACAAAAGACACCCAAAGTGGCAGCTTTATCAGCCAGGGGACCGTTGTTTGCATACCATTTGGCCCATTCCCAACAGTAAACATGCACATTGAAAAATGATGAGTTCGGAGTGATACTAGTGTCATAACCCAGTGCAGCGACATCAGCAGCATTGATAAAACTGCTTTATTTTAATTATGATGCGCTGGAAATGGTCACCAGAATCATCACAGTTCATCTGGTGGGAATCATGAAGGCAAAAAAGTCACAACAATCCACCCAATAGTTTTTGAGTTTTAACCGAAAAAGAAAGAAAATCTTAGCCAGCTGGTCATTATTTAGAAGGATACATCATCTGGGAACCATGACTGTCTGTACTATATTTATTGTCTAATCTAATTTCCCTTGTCCTTGTTGAGACATTATAGTTGATTAATGAAAACTTGGATCATCTGACGGCACTAGAGGAAAAGTTATGGGATCACTGAAATCTGTAAGATTGATCCTCTGCAGATTCCTCCTGGAAACCCTTCCAAATAAGCATACTCAGTGGCTTGCTGAGTCTTTTTCTAATTGTACTGTAATGAACTTTAACATTTAACATCCTAACTGAGGCCTGTACAGTCTGAGATGTCGCACTTGAGCTTTTTTTCCAATTTGAACGTTGCACGGTGTGAACATTAGTATTGCTTCTCATTATTTAAACAAGATACCAACTGATTTGGAAGTTATTAAATATTTAAAAAGTAGACTTGCAGCACACAATTCATGTTGTCGTTTTCGTCGCTGACCACTGACCACCCACACCATAAGGTGCTGCTGAAGGTGAAACTGCACATCTGACTTCATCCAAATTTTAGCCTTTATGTGGTGCAAAACATAGCCTATAAAATCATGCATTAACTTTTCAAACGTTCATTTCCAGGAAACATTATATATCAATGTAGAGAAAAAGAGGCTGACAAATGTAGAATCTCACTAAGATTTGATTCAGATAAAAACCTGTGCAGCAGGAAATGTGACAAAAACAAATGATTCAAGAAGCAGCTGCTGTATGCAACTTTGTGATTGACAATAAAGGTCTAAATAAATCAAATTCATTATCAGAAAACCATCAGCTAAAATCAGCTAAACATGAGACCCCTCAGGTTAGACACATAAAGGGGTTTTTTAAATTAGACTAAACTCTCATCATGCAGTGCTCTGATTCAAGGGCATCTGGTTTTCTTAGAGGGGGAGAAACACAGGAGCTCCCACTCTGTTTGCATTTCCAGGGACCACAGACACCAGAAAATCAAATGTTCTCATTCACACTAAAATAGCAGTAGTTCACATGACGCTGCCTAAACAACAGTGTGACTAAAGAAAATACAAAAACAAAAATCACATTACCAGTTATGAAAGAACAGTGATGTAAAATATGGCAGCCATGTTGGAGGAAGCCCCGTGTGAGTCTGAGTAGGTGGCTGACAACTGAAAAACGATCTAATTTTACACAGGAGTTGTATTATACTCTGTGCCTCTGCGTGGATTTAGATTCTCTTTAGGTCTTTAAAGTCTAGCTGACTCTGACTATCAAAATTAATTGAATGTTTTATACAACAGGATCAGGGATTATGTAACTCTCCTTGTGCTCTTTAACCTCTTGTTCTGTGGAGGTACTCTTGTTCTTTGCTGTCATCACCTCCTGCACAGCCTTTGAGGTTTTTCAAACATTAGTAAAAACTGTGGTTAGCTCTGTGAACAGGTTTTGCATGAATGGTAGAAAATGGCATTTAGCTACAGCTAGTGTTTAAAGCATTGTAAATATGCTTTTGACAGGATACAGATCAAGGTTATTATATTTAACTAACCAAAACACGAAGAAAAACTACAGAAGAAAAATGCTAAAAAAAAAAAACTAACTGGAACGATAGTGTGCACTTTACAAAACTGAAATAGAAATAACCAGGAAATATCTTTACTGTAAATGTCAGCACTTTTAATTTGGTCACCCCACCCCCAGACAGATCACAGAAACTAACTCAAGTAACACTTAAAACTAATAAAAACTTCAGTTAAACTGAGAATTTATAAACAACACATTCAAACAAGCAAATCCACACATTCAAAAGAGAAAAAAAATCACATTGTATAATAATGCTGATACAGATAAACTTTGTCTTTCTTTCTTTCCTTTGTTTTTTATTTTTGTAGACAGATACAATGACTGTATTTGCTTTAATAATAATAAAAATTTCACTTTTATACAGATACAATTACCGTATTTTTGCTTTAATAATAAAGAAAATCCGGTCTGTCCCTTCATTGTTGTTTCTTTGCATCAGCTGCAGGACTTCTCGTGCCTTCCGCATCTCGCGTATAGACCATCTTTGCTCTTTGCTTACAACATAGCGGCATAAAGATGGCGGCTGGGGGTAAGTCGGGGGCAGCACCGGGGAACGAGGCGTGATTCTGATTGGTCGGGACCGTCTGTACATGAGAAGTGAACGTGCAGCACGGCGTAGAAGCCTGAGGCTCGCGTAGAACACGTGCGGAAAAAGGCAGATATATAAGAGGGGGCAGAACTACGACATGACAGAACGAAGACAGGAGAAGCAGCAGAAAGAGAGAAGTTAAAACTCAAACCCTCGTGTCTTCTGAAAGGCTCGAACAGCACGCGGAGGACACGGATCCTCACCTCCGGGACATACCCGTGAGTAGCCCAACGCCACCATGTCTCCTTTTAGCCATTCATTCATGCGCGGCTCACATGAGTCATCGCGTTATTTCATTGATCTGAATTTATGGAACAGTTAGGCAGTGAAAGCAGGGCTCTGCAGGCTGGGAGCTGGGAGTCATGCGGCTGACCCGCCGGGTGGTCCACACTGGACCGAGCGGGTGCAAGTGCAGTCACCCAGCGGGAGCCCGTCGGAGGCGTTTCTAGGACTTTCTGTTTGAAGTGAGGTGGCGCATCAGAAATTTATGCAGTGCAGAAAACCATTTGCTGCCTTGTGCGCTCATACAGATGTTACATGACAAGTGGCTTCACAAGATTTTAGACGTGTTTGTATTTAAACAATGTTTTGCTAACTATTTAGACTCTTTACATAATTAAAGGTCACAATCCTGCTTATAGTATAAAGGTTTTAACATCAGAATCTGCTTAAAGTACCTAAAGTAAAAGTAGCCATCATGCAGAATCGCATACATTCGTGTGTTACAGCGGGCTGTACACAACTTATAACAAAGTAGAGAAGCTCAATAAATGTTATATAATGCCAAGTATTAGCAATGATAATAAAGAAATATATATTAATAGATTAATATCTTAAAATCTCCAAAATGATAAGTATCTAAAGCTTTAAAGTAAATTTTGTGAAGTAAAAAAAAAGTCCTGTATTTGTTAGAAAGTAGCATAACTGAAATATTTCAATTAAGTACAGTGACTCCAGCTAAATGAATGCATGACAAAACATTATTTTTACATGGGAAGAAGTTTCAGAAGGCTACAGCCTCATAAATATTTTTTAAATAATTTTATTGTTCAGCTGTGGGTTGTTTATAAGATGCATGAAAACAATGAAAATGCTGCTTATAATTTCTTAAAAACTAACCTCAAATCCTCACATTTTAAATAACGGCAACAAAATATCTGGTGATTGATTTGCTTGTGTGTTGCTGGGGTTGGTACGTAGTTTAATAGTTGTTAATGTCAGTAATTGGTTCCCCCCCCCCCGTACCGCAACAACAAAATTAACTTTATATTTTCCATTGTATGTTTATCTTGAGGTGGAGTCGGTGGGTGGTGGTTTTGTTAAAATAGTGATTCCTCAGAGCTCACAGGAAACTGACAGGAAGGGTTGCAGGTAACACCCACAGATAAAATCTCTGGAATGATAATGAGCAGTGGAGGGGGAAAAGGGTTTAGTGTATACAGACAGGTGACAAATTAAAGAACGACCTATTTTGATTTAACTTATTTTCTGTCTCATATTTAATGTTCCAGTGATGCTCAAATTACACTTGGCCAAGCTTTTAAAATAATGAGGTCAGCATTTGTACAGTAAACCATGTGAGCCAAAAGGTCAGGCTTCAGACAGTTGTCAGGCACACGGCTCTGGCTGTGAGCACAGAAGCCCCACCTACCTGCTGTTTTAACCATTTGTTTACAAGGGGCAACCAATCAGTAAAAAGTTGGCTTTAAAAGAAGGAAGCTAAAACAGGCAGAACTGTAGATGTAAATCAGTATTGTTCTGAATGTTTTTCCTTTATCCTACTGCATGGTCTCCTCCAGGATGGCAGTGCCCTCACCCATCTTACAAAGACACTTTATGTTGGTTTCTTCTTTAATTTTTCTTTATATACTTGCTTTAAACAATAGAGTGAAACAAAATTCATGAATAAATTTATAAGTAAATCAACCATGGAGTTGTTAAATGTCCTAAAGCATAAGAAAATATCCAGCAAGTAGTTCCCCAGAACTGAAGGTGACTTTTATAGATGGATTTTTCATACATAATAGAAGTGTGGGTAATCATGTGTTTAATGCTTCAGTCTCCATTACTGCACAACTGGTCCTGTACACTTCGACTGCCTTTGCAGACTCCAGCAGGTGTTTAGGCAGATATAATTAAAATCCCATTAGCCGTCTGGCAGGTGCAGATGGCAGATTAGCTGGCCGGATGCAGGAAGATTTAAGGTCGGTGGCCGTACAGGTGCCATATGGAGCATTTCTCAAATATTTTCCAGAGTTGGAGACAGAGTCATGCAGCGTGTTACAGAAAATATAACTCAAATCGAGAGAGGCGTTCCTGTGTTAAAATGGCATCAGCAGTTGGATAAGAGTTTAGATAAGGCTTTGCTATATTTGCAGCAGAATGAGTGGAGAATTTGATCCAGTGTCCTACAGATTCAAACTTCACAGGGGCACAAAGAAAGGGGAGTTTCCTGACGTGTTTATTTTTGCCATTTTTGTGACCGCCTTGCTTCCACCATTTAGTGGAACATAAAATAAAAGACAACCTGGCCTCGCTGTTCGAAATGGTGTCTTAGTTTCACCCAAAATTTGAGCTGTTTAAGTTAATGTTTTGATTTGTGGATTGAGTTTTTTGCATAAGCAGAGTGATTATGTAATGGTGAATCAGCTGATTCACGGTACTGATTTAAAACGTGTCTTTAAAGGAAGTCGACCCCTATGGTTTTGAAATGACATTGAGGTTCACATCACAATGTTTCGACATACACCCGTACCTGCAGTCCTGCAGGCACACAAAGACACAACTGCTGTGTTGTTGCAGATGTAGCAGTCACTGAGTTAATTATATGCTACACCTGTTGAGGGATAAACTTTCCTCGATATGAATGACTGTTATTAAAGCCAGTGTAACAAAAAAGAATATCCAGAGGGTCCTTTGGCTGTCTATGATGAATAACCTGTTTGGCAGGTAGATTGCTGTAGCCATAAGTTTTATTTGAATGAAAATATTTTAATGTTTGTCTGTATCAAATGATTCATTCTGTGCATCAAAGCATGGAGGAAAAAACACATTAGCCTTGGTGTAAAGGAAATGCACAACCTGGAAGTTAAATTTCCGTCCAGTTTAATTCAACAGCTAATCAGAAGATACAGTATGTTTAAAGGTTTCCTTATGATTAGTAGTGTAGTATTAAGGAGGCACTAAAAGAAAAACGTCAAAACAGGCTGATAGCTTTGTTTTATTAAGGTTTTGTAACGACTGTAAAGGTGAACGAAAATCCCTTCTTGGTGTTCCAAGCATCACAAACATAAATTTGGGTAAAGTTTGTGTGGCCACAAATGGTGTTAAGGTTTCACTATTAAAAGCCCACCATGACTCAGACTCTAAGAGCAGTTAATGACTTCCAGTCAGTGATCATGTCCAGAGTATAGGTCACAAGATTGTTGCAAAAACTGAGATCTGTCTCTTAACACGTACCCTTAACTTTCTAAAAACAAATATAAGCAATTCACAATGATGTTTTTTGAAGTTTGTTTGGTATAAAATTTGATAAACTAAGGTTTATAAAGTACATGTAACTTAAAATTAAGAGGAGCTCTTACTTTGGTACACTAAGTACAGCACACAAAATAAACAGCGTAGTATAAGTTGTCCCTCTTAAGTTGACTTTAATGCTTACATTTTAAGTGCATTTAATTGTAGCTAAATTCTACTCTTTCAAAGCATAAACACTGAAAACAAAGAGCTCTGTTAACTCTGATGTCTGCAATGCACTGTAAATCCTGCATTAGTCACAGTTTCTTGGAAAACAGTTTTAGCATTTTGTGCCAAAAACTATAGGAAACCTAATTATTCCAGCAGGTCAGTCTCACAGGGAAACCGGGGCACCAGGGCTGCACGTAGTCATGGACTCTGTGTGTAAAGTCTGGCTTTGAATCACACTCAGCTCTGGGCTCTTTGCCAAACTCAGCTCTGTATTATGTAACCCTCTTTATCTTTCTCCCAGCTTCTCTTTTTTTTTTTCTTGCTCCTTCTGGTTCGTTCGTTCCCCTTTTTCCTCCTCGTCCTTGTCTTTCACAGTTTTGCTTATCTTGATCTTTCGTTTTTTACTTTCACCCATCCTCCTTTCCCTCCTGTCGGTTTGCTCACATGTCCTGCACTGACTCTTTTTGTCTGTGTAAGCATGACTCGGCAGATTGCTGAAAGCAGCCGGCTCACCCCACCCCTCCTCCTGTAAGAGTGCGCACGGGTAACATACTGTAGCTGACATCATGAGCTATATTGGCGTTTTCTGTCTGGAGTGTGCCAGTAATGGGTGGGGTGGGGTGGGGGGCATTAAGCCCTCCTGCCACCCTATATAATTCAATTATGAGGCATTCAGTTCACTTTTAACGAGTTGCATTACAGGCAAAGCGAGATTCTGTGATTGACAAGCATTTGGTGCAAAGTGTGCGTCGTCACTCGCTCGTGTTTTCGTGTCATTGCATCACAGGGGAGACAGTAACTGCACACTGTTACATAAAGGCACCTGAGCACTTCCAGCAAACTTGAGGTTTATTTTAAACCACACTGTGCAACATGGATCTGATACACACAGGGGTGCTATCAAGTATGATGTACCTCCTGAATATCAGTTTCTTGACTGTTTGTATCCATGCTTTGTCCTCCATGTTGTGGTCATGATAACAGCTGGAGGACACGAGATTTTCTTGTTTGGAATCCCAAACATTTTGTTTTTCACCTCCATATTCTGTTGTCTTTTTCATGGTCAGATTTTTTTTTTTTCTTTTTCTTTTTTTTTTGTCCAGGCTATCTTTGGTCACAAGGCAACAGCCAACTTTGAACCTCTCACACTGTGTGTGACCTGTAGAGCCAAGATTTTGGAGCAGTGACCAAAGTTATCACCACAATTCTTTCATGTCAGTCGTCTTTCCAAGAAGTCCTCCAGATAAGTTGTATTAGTCATTAGTTCATACTGTCTGAAATGGCCCATCAAAGCCTTCCTGGAACATCCCATAATAACCAAATTGACATATTTTTCCCTTTGGCTTGTAGTGTTCTTTATCCATCCAGATTATTTTGGTGTAAGTTACCCAGTTTTGGTCCGTGTTGTGCCTTAAATATAATCAAACCAAATGGCACTTGTCTCGTGCTCCTCAAAGTACCATAAAGTGTGCAAAAAAATGAGCAGCAATGTCTCCTTTCAGAACGAAAATAGGCAGTAGTAAGTCCCTTTTAGTTTGGTAGTTCATCTAATGAAATGCTTCATTTAAAACATTAGACATTTTTATTTCAACTTTTAACATTTGAGGGCTGTGAATTCTTGAATAAATGAAAAATAAAATGTAAGTTAAAACAAAACAAACAGTAATCAAAAATTTTATGCACATAAATGTTCAAGATCGATTTTCAAAAAATGAGATGAGCAGTTTTTCGTTCAGCAAATGTTTATCTGGTGAATAACAGACTCGAGGCCAGTTTTTGTGGAAATTAAGTTGGATTTATAAATGTTTGCTTCTCTGCTGCACGGCCAAGGTTTTATCTAGATGTCTATGTTGGATTAAAGCAGCCGATTTTATTCAGAGAAATTTAGCGCAGGGACTGCATGCCGTGGTGTTAAAATATGATCTGACTGCAACTGTTCCGCACTCAGGCTCTTAAACATCCTGTGATGAGCTGAGTAAACAGCCTTTGTCAGGCTGGTTAGTGTAAATCACATGTAAGTGAGTTGTTAAATTTGATTTAATGCCTTTTCACACCTGGTAAACACAGTTGTAATGTATAAACTCACTCTGGATGTGTTCCTGCACTTGACCCTTTGCAGAGTGTGTGTGTGTGTGTGTTAGATCTAGTTCCTCTGCAGGATACCTTGATGTACTGAGTTAATCTTAATGTCCTCAGATATAGTTTATAACGGATTCAGATTTTCAGGTTCAAGAAAATCTGGTGCAGAGAATAAACAAGTAATAAGTGTCTTCTAATGAAGTCTTTCACCTCTCGCTCACATCGACACTCTTCCTGTGTGGTTTATGGTGTACATGGCAGCACCATATTTTGACGTCTTTATTTACTTGCGATCATGTTACTATGTTGAACTGTGAGGCTCTGCAGGGGAAGTGCATGTGTCACAGGTCACATGAAAATTAATTTGATTCACCATTGTTAATGCTGACTGGACTTAACAATGATTAACTTTCTTGGACGACTTTCCCAGGCTTACGTAATGGTGGTGATAAGATTAAAGACAATAACCTTCTAATAATTATAAAGATAATAATGTCTTTTTTTTTTCTTCTCTTTGCAGTTGAAATGGACCTTCATGATAAAGAAATCCTCCCTGGAGAGATCTTGCCTGTGGTGATCATTGGTATGAGACACACACACACACACACACACACACGCAGCTTGTTTTTATTGTGCTGTGAGAAACCTCAAAGGAGCAGTCATTAGATTTGTTCAGGTGTGTGCTCTGATCAATTCAATTCTGTGTAGCTACTTGAAAGGGACTTCCTTGGTCTTAAGACACCTGAACATACACACAGCAGTCACTAATTAAGTTCACACCCTCAGTATTGGCAAGCAGCTTTGACATAAACCTGACAAACATTAAAGCTGTTCATTGTGATAGAGCTCAAAGGCAACTATATGAGAAAAAATGTGATGGAAAATATATTTTTTGGCAAATGACAGTGAGTTGTGCCAGAAGGATCATTGTTTTTTTTTTGGGCTTCCACTTCATAGCATAATAAAATCATTAAGTTATCATTGAAAGTGATTGGATGCTTAATGGCTGCTTTTAATTGCTTATAGGCCAAATATGACTTAGATTTTCGGAGTTGAAAGAAGGAGGAGTTGAAACTGCTTGTTTCAGACATAGGATGAACTGAGGTGCTGCACCCAGGTCCAGTATAAGGTAAATGAGAATGAAAGTATGGAGATGGAAGTGATCATAAAGGTCCTTTAAAAAGAAAAATCGGAACCCTAGGTCCCTCGGTGCGCAGGCTTATGCTCGCATGGTTTGGGTGCACTTTAGAGGGAATGGTCAAATGGCAAATCATTCCATAGTTGTCCTGAATGATTACTTTTTGTCACATGAACCATGCAAAGCTACTCTACTAGAGTCCAAGAATATAATGTTGATATGGAAATGAGCATAACTGGTCACATTTACAGTTTGCTCATTATAAGAAGTGTGTGTTTACAGTGACCACTCCTGCAGTACTGATTAACAGCTCACTGGAGGGGAAAAAAAGAGCACTGCTGTCAAGGAAACTGTGAAGCTTTTTTTTTTTTTTTTTTTTTAGTTTTAATGATACATC
>VUQI01007348.1:4588-23880 GCA_015106735.1 Paratilapia polleni | reverse complement strand
TTTAAATGGTAACACAAGTATTGTGGTTTGAAAATGTGCTAGTTAAATCCTGAACATGAGTCAGCATTCAGGAAGTCAAGGTCTGAAATTTGCAACACAATTTTAACATTTATTTTTCTGAAATTTGCCAGAGTTGGTTTAAACTAATGCAAAATAATCATGTCACCAAAGGCAGAACAAGTAAACCCTCAGTTGATCTTGAACTCATCAGTTACAGCATTGGTTGTTGTGTCACTGTAACATCCTTAATATACAGTATGTACTATGTACTACTACTGTCTACTGTGGAGAGAGTCCAGGAGGCGCTGTGATTTAAAGATTATGCCCATCTGATGCAAAAGTGCGCACACACAGACACACCAAAACAATGTGTAATAAAAATGGCTCTGTTCCAGTGCCCTCTCTGTAAGCCATCTCAGTGGTCCTGAACAGAATAATTTATGGACCTCCTAAATAAAATGTAGCCATCATCATTAAAGTAAACCAAAAGCTGTTTCGTTTTAGTAAGGTGCAACTCTCCAATACACCACAAGATGGAGCCAGTAGGTTATAGAGTATTTGAGGCAGAAATCATCAGGACACGTGAATGTTATATTTAGAACTCGTGAAATAAACGAAAAGGAGAGCAAAAGGCAGCGAAGCCCTCTGCGGAAGTAATTTAGGTGCTTTGTGAGCATATGGCAGCATTATTTTAAATGCCCGCCGTCAACATTTCCTGCATGTGAAGCACGGGACCCGCGTGCCCAGCTGGATTGGTCCGTCAAAACATCGGTTATCAGTCTGCTACAGTCTGTTTCTCAAACAGCTAGCTAGCTGTCGTAGGGCAGAAGCTACTCACACGGCAGCCGAGGAAGAAGAGGGAACCTTGTATTTCTGACTTGTAGGCCTAAGTAACACGTCAAGGTAAGGTTTAAAAAAAAAAATAAAAAATCACATAGTATTTGCTTTTTATTATCTTCTGTATCTTTGCCAGCGGTTGTAGTATGAACGTTACTGGGACGTACTAGCATCACTGACTCCTTCATCCACAACATCTGTATCTTGCCAGATGAGGCAGCTGCTAACGTTAGCTGAGCTGTCTGGCTTAGAAGCTCAGAGCTAAGTTAGCTTAGACTTCAGATGACGGTGACACTCGTTTCCTTGTGACTTTGTAAAAGCCTAAAGAAAAACCGGAGCTTAACCATTTTGACATTTACAGTCGATGTGACAACTCTTAGCTGCAAGCTATTACTGTACTAGAGAATCGAAACCTGGTCGTGGCAGCTGCACATATAAGTGTTTCTCAGATATGTCAACGACTATTTATGTCTTTGTGAAATTGCAGAGACAATTTAGTGTGCTCTGAATGCTTCAGTGTTTAATACATAAATAATGCTGCTCTGGAAACAGCCTCTGTTGTCACCGTGTAATGTTATCGCTTTTAAGGAAGTTACCATAATATGTTCATGAGGAAAGAAAGCTTTTATCGCCCCTGCTGTTATTTATTTTTTACTTGTATGCCAGTAATTGTATTCTTTTGGAAAACCACTATTAGATTCAAGAGGGAGAAAACGACCTATTATTATTTTTTTTAATGAATGCCCACATTAAGAGTGTAAGAAGCGGTTTGGAGATGGAGAAATGAAAGCACATATTTAGCTCCTGGTATCACTCTACAAGAACAAATTGCAGTCTAACTTTGACATAATAACCTTAGCGCGTTTCAATAGTTGCAGAGTAGAAATTTAAAAAAAAAAAAAAAATCAAATGGAGTTAAAATATTTAAAGAGTTGTGCCTCTATTTTTGGAATTTTTCCTTTACATTTATTCGTGTCATATTATTAAAAGTGTTTGACAGAAGATGCCAGACATTTGATCTGTGTTATGGCAAAATAGGGTTATGGGATGTTGTGATGCACATTTAACTACTACAACTACTTTCTGATGATTATTTAAGGGAATAATAGAGCCTGACCAATACATACTATCACAGATCTGTTGTTACTGGCATATAATGTCCAATATGTGCTGATATTAGTTTCTTTGTTTTGTTTTGTTTTTTTTAACAGAACATAATGCAGAAAAAGATGCTTGCAGTAATTCAGAAATGGTGTCACCACATTGTTAAAAATGTCTGCTGCACATATACCAAAGTAGAGCACAGCTGAGCAGATGGTGATGCTGAGAACAAAAAACACATTATTTTCACTTTTACAGTATAAGTCTAACAGCAGCTGATGTGGCCATATTGGAATTTTTATACTCCCTAAAAAATGTAATTATCCTCACAGATCCAGAATCGGCTGGGCTCTTAGCCTTTGGCTAACTTTCAGCTGTATTTTAGTGACTGATTTAGAGTTGGTAATGGATGAAATTGCTCTTCTTTTCTGCCATCTCAGCCACCCAGTATTCCATATTAGCCTTTTGTTTTGCATTTCAGAGTTTAACATCTGGGTCGCCAAATACATTTTTCAGATTGTCCCTAACATGTGCTGTGATTATGTGGCAACACTGCAGCTAAGTTGATCAAGGACATTCATCCCTCCATTTACTGGAGCTTATCTCTTGGATGGCTCCACAGATCGCTGACAGTGTTACCCTGTTGATCTTTTAATGAAGCTGGGGATCCTCCTCTGCTCCAGATGGCCCTGTGTTGTACTGGTATTTCTGTAATGCTGTGCCTGTGTTGTTATTAAGGCTGTACATGGCTTGGACCCCCTGCAAGCTGTGATAAGTCCTCTCTTCCCCTCCCCTCCCGCGCAGATAGTGAAGGGCAGGTCACGTGATTTTTGTTATGATAAAAAGCACGGTATGGCATCTGGAGCTAGGCAGCATCTGTTGGTGTTTCACGAGGCTCAAATCTAACTCCTTGTTCTTCGTCATGCTGCTGTGATCCGCAGGGATCAGGGAAGTTTAGGGCTTTAGCCAGCAGTTCAGTCATTAAAGATGCACAGTGTTTTTTGTGCAAAGATGAAATTGGAGTCTGTGTAGTTCTTTTGTGTCATAGAAACTTTGTGACCTTCGAGGTAAAGTATTCTGTTGAGTGCAAGGCTAACAGGAGTTTGCAGTTTCAGAAATTACTTTATCAATTAGTGGATGTGAAATATTGTTTTAAACCAAGTCATCTGGATTTCAACATGCTAGTACAAATCCTGCTGACCACCAAGACTAGGTGGGGAATGAGATTTGCAGTAATATTGTCTTGCCTCACTAAAAGATATAATGTCAAGTGAGTAGTTTATGCCATCATCAATTAAGAAACTGCATAAACATCTTTTTGTGTGTATGGAAACAGGCCTCGGTTTGTGTCTTATATGCATCTGAAATCAAAGTAGGTCAATCTTGGTAAGTAATGTCTCCTCTCTACTTGGAATACTTTTTCAAAACCAACCATAAAGTGTCTGCTTTTAATAATAGTTCAGAGATCTTAGGGGTCATGAAAGCAAGATATGTTAGACTGACCTTGAGAATGTCCCAGATAAGCAGCATTCATCCTCTGCACCAAATACTGGATAGTTTAGGAAAAGCTGAAATGAAAAATGTTTTGAAAATGTTTTAACATAACATCTAAAAAAAAATAAAATAAATAATGTCATGAGGGGGTACTTCTTTAATAAAGGCAATTTAAGAGACTAAGCAGTCAAAACCACGAACAGTTTGAGTTCCTTCCCATTAAACTCTTATTCTGTTATGTGCAGCGATTCTTTTCCTCTTTTGTCAGTTTACATCACAATAGTACTGTATATATAGGCTGGCAGTGGAAGAAGAGAGCCCACCTGGAGTGGGTGTCTCTTCCCACACATGGTTCTCGCTCTGAGCTTGGCTGAATCTCCCACTGTCTTGCTTGCCTTATGGCTTCCCTTTGTTTTTTCTGTATCTGTGAGGTTTACTCAGCTCCCACACATCGACAGTGCTACAATCCTGTCAAAACCATGACAGAAATATAGGGGATCTATCTGTTTCTTTCTTTTTCTCTTCTCTTTTCTCCCGTCTCCAGTTCTCTTGCACATAATGAGAAAATAATAAGCTGAGTGGATTTGAAGATGAAAATGGCCCTCTTTTAATTATGCAAAACTGGTTTTGGTTAGATGCTGTGCAGATAAAAATTAACCGCCATGTTGTTGTATAACTAACATCAAATGCAGACTGAACTCTGGCTTTTATAGCTGCAGCGTATCTGTAATTTGTGATACTAGACGTGTTTGCTTGAATTAATTATCACCTAGCAGAACATGTGGGAAAATTTCTGCACCATTGATATTTTTTATGGAAGGAGCCCTATCTGCTTATGTTTCAGAGCCAGTGACTAGCATCCCTGATTGTTTTTCCCACACCTTTTCATTACACCCACAAGTTGGTTCGTGCCGCCCTGGCTCTGTGGGTAATTAAACCTTAGATGTATATTTTGCTGTACTTTGTCACAGGATTTATGCCAGCCCTAAATTATTCTTGGCTGAAAAGATACAGTTAACCTCTGTTTTTCTTCATTTTGGCTCCCACTTCACAGTTTGAAGTTACATGGCCATAGTTCTAAAGCAGAGAAAAGCATGCACCCTTCATTATAGTTGTGCATTAAGCTAAAAAATAGTAATAGTGGAAAAGAAGTTTGGTATTGATTAAATCTGGCCTTGGGCTCCCTCCCTATTACCCTGTTCATGCCACACCAACAAATCATGGCAGAAATGCAAGATTCATGTACAGGCTTATCTCCAGTAGTCCAGGTTATTGTGCACTATGTGATGTTTATTAGGGTAATTATAGCCAAGAAAACTGTGTGAAAAGGAAGGTGCACCTGTTACAAACACAAAATATTGGTATAGGTCTAATTAATATTTGTTGATGATGGCAGCATGTGTAGATTTATTGTTTTACAGCTCAACCAAGATAATTAAGATAATTGTATGCTATGTGTTATTAGTTTCATATGCATTTTATCAGTTTCTGCGCATTGATACTTTGATTTCAGCCAATATACTTACTTTATTGGCTTAAGTAAGTATAAGTGTACTAAAGCCACTGTAAATCTCTTGAAAATAGACTTGTTTAAATCTCAAGAAGAGATCAGAGAAGTAAGCTTTTTTGGTAAGTGGGCCTGCTGAAACTTCATGAGTGAATGTACATGAACTCATTAAAGCATAAATCATTTGCATGATTATTTGTAGATGTGATGGCTAGCTTTGAGAGTATAAGGTCCAGAGTACAAGTGTTGGGATAGTGCAAGAGCAGACTATCAGCAACATAGTTCAGGAAGATATTGTCTTTATAAATCAGAAAATAACAGAGTAGTTGAAAGGTTGTCAAGTACTCATCACGTGTACTTTCTTATTTTTCAGTTTGCTGTCATAGATTAGGACCCATTCCCATAAGGTTCTCATCTGATGGAGCAGCAGTTGGCAGTCTTTATGAAGAGGCACCATGTTTCCTTGTCACGTAACCCCTTGGCCCTCTGCTGAGCCCCCGGCCTCCTGCAGCAGTCATGCAACCCCAATGCAGCCCTCTCAACCCTTGCCTGATCTACTGTGCAGCTGTCCTGCTCCATCTTTGAACACCCACTCTGAGACACCCTCCCCAGACCCAATGGAGTCCCTGATCGTTGTAACGGAGTATGAACCCAGCAGACCACCTGGAGAGGCTGGGGAGGAAGAGGTAACATATAACTTACCATATGTAAAAGAGATGTGTCCAAATTGGACACGTGCGTATCTACTATATGAAAAATAAGATTTTATCACTTTAACATGATATCTCATATAATAATCTGTTTTTGCTAGATCCATAAATAAGTCAAAGTTCAGGTGAACAGACATGTGACACATGCATGATTAGGAAATAAGGGAAATGAAAACCATTCAAATTTATCTCATGCCAGGTAGAAGAAATGGATAGCTCTGAGACGCCTGAGCCAGCTTCCTCCATGGCAGCACCTTTGCGGACTCCATCCTGTGACCTTCTGTCCCATACAGTTGGTCGGCCAGAGGCTTTGCTACCTGGAAGCCAAGAGCAAAGGGGAAGGTTAAACTTTTCCGACAGGAAGCTCTCTCTGCAGGAGCGCTCACAAACAGCAACCTCACCCTGTAGCTCACCAGGACTCAACGGGCGCTATATTTACCCATCATTACCTTACTCCCCCATCACGTCACCTCATTCCTCTCCACGCCTGCCCCGCCGGCCCACTGTGGAGTCCCACAGTGTTTCCATCACAGACCTCCGGGTATGGTCAGGCCTTAAGGCTAATGTAGTTTCTGTTTAAATGGTTTGAAACAATGGAAAGCTACCTGTAAATATTTAAGAGTTAATATAACGAACACAAAATACTGCTGCTGTATAATGACTGTTTGCTATATTGATAGCAGTAGTTTACTTTAATATCTACTGTAAGCACCAAGACAGTTGTGTGTGTCACCGATTAAAATAACCAAGAAGTTAGTATGAGGTTGCAGCATATGTAATAATACTTGTGATATTATGTAATTTTGCATCTCCGCACCAGCTGACCCACTGTATTCCCTTTACGACTGTGTATTGCATAAAGCATTACGCATGGATAACCTAAGTAATGATACAGAGCCAGGCTCTGAAGTGCTCCTCTTGAACAGCTGTTAGTGTGTCATAATATCACACTTTTCTGAAAGTAAGTTGAACTACATGTGCATTTGTCTTAAAAGCAGCTGCAAAGTGGTAAAGGCCAAGCTTTGTAGAAGCAAAGGTAAGGTTTTACAGACTCAGTAGATGTAGTTGTGATCCCTGTTACACGTAGCTGCAGGTAGAATCTCTCGTAGGACAGCAGTTTGAAGTGGTTCTCCTAAATTCTCTAGAAGACCTTTTGCTTTTTCTTTTTAGAATAACATGTTGAAGGTGATAAAGGTTAATTAGATGAAACATTTAGAAATATCCTGTTGTGGTAAGAGTTCCTTGCCAGGTGATAGACATTGCTGTAGGTTAAGTGTCATGTAATTAGTAATCTAGAGAGGAACAATCAAATAAATGACATTTAGAAATTTTAAGGATGTGTGAGACAGACTTTGGAATTGGAACCAAGACTGCAGTATCAATTGGTTCCAACTCTATTAGATCTGCTCTTTGTACTGAAGAAAATACAAGGAATTTTTGCTATTCCTACTCCAGAATAGATTTTTCTCCCTTAGCTTTTGTGCCTGAGCTGTCTTTCTGACACTCTTCAAAACATTGTAGCACACACACACACACACACACACACACACACCCTGCTTTTAGTGACAAAGGCAAAGAGAATTAAATGTTCAAAGGTGTGGTTATACTTTTCATTCAACTGGGAATGAAAACACCTAGTTGATGAGTCCTGTTGATTACACCTGAATTTATAATTCATTAGAAGTGAATGCAGAATCAAACTGGCTTGCCAGGAAAAAGTCTTGATTTAGAGGACAACAAAACAACGCTGGTGTGAAAAAATCTAACACTGCAATATAGTTTTTGGCATTCTTAGGAAAAGCAGATTTTTTTAGGAGTACTCCTGATTTATCCAGGGTATGTAACTGCTGAAATAGCTGATGTAATTTTTGTTGAAAAGAAACCATTTTCTCCTCTTTTCTTTTCCCCCCTCTCTCTCTTAAAGGACTGTGTTCAACTCAACCAGTACAAGCTGAAAGATGAGATTGGAAAGGTACCATCAGAGACAGCTCACTGATTGCTCCCTTTCACTGACTCTTCCATTTTCTTCTCCCATCCGCCTACTGCATGTCTGTCAAGTAGCACACATCATCAAGGACATGCAGTAACAGTCTCTGATATCCTCTCTCCCGACTGTCCTCATTTCCCAAACTCTGCGTAAACCACAAGGCCATGGGAGAGCTGGAAGATGGATGAGAGGCTGGTATAAATAGCGCTCTCTAAGGGTTGGGCAAGGCTTAGTGGATACAAGTGTGTGTGTGTGTGTGTCTGTGTATATGTGTGTGAGTGAGTGAGTGGGGTTGTGTGCATATATGCATGTTTTAGATTGTGAGCTTTGTAAGGCAGATTATGTATGTACTTCTGCCTGTAGGTAGACATGCAGGAATGCTTTTGAGCCCAGTGGAGACAATTAAAGCCTTTTGGAATTTTGGAGAGAGTTGTGTTATTAGTTTATTGCTGGGACAGTAGGATGAGCTCTGTGCTGTCTCTCCAATCTGCAATCTGCTCCCCCAGCAGGAACTGACGCTGCCCTCTCTCCCCCTCTCCCTCTGTTTGTTTTTGTTCATGCACAGGCTTGTAATTAGGCCTACTTTTTATCCTGAATTTCCTGTGTGTGGGCAGGGAAGCTTGATAGCATAAACCAGATCCAGTTTCCTTAATTAGCCTGAAATCAAAAATGAAAGAGAGAGGGAGAGATGATTTGAATTTCTCTGTTCTCACTTTGAAGCAGCTGGTACTCATTCAGTGTACACTGTCAGCCCACTTAATTCCCTTGTGTGTTTATGTTTGTGTATGTATTTTTAATGTTTGCTTTAGTCATTTTTGTCACATTAGGAACTAACTAACTAACTTGCTTTGTATTTTTTTTTTTACTTATTCCTGGACAGGGCTCCTATGGTGTTGTCAAGCTGGCTTACAATGAGGATGACAACACGTACTATGTGAGTTTGTCATGCACACATGAATCCAGTTTTACCGACTTATTTCCTTATCACAGACAACCGCTGGTTAACTTCACAATAATCAAACCCTCTTGTCACATTTACTGGTGGGATTTGATGTGAAGCTTCCACATGTGAAAATGTCTCCAGATAATTGAGCTCATTGACTAATGTAATAACACATCAGCTCAAGCTTTTGAGTTTGCTGTTCATGATTATTGCTGCAATTCTCATTAAGCTGCATGATAGTGACTGACAATGACATAGCGATTATTTTAATATTCTTCCCGAGTGACAAAGCCCACATGTCACATTCAGTGATTATATCATTGCCATAATAACTGAGGGCATTGAAGCTATTAGAAAACAGGGAAAATATTCACCAAACAATGGAATTGTCACACACTGTGCTTTGTCTTCAATACTGATATGAATTGTTGTCAGCTTTGGCAATTTTTGAAGAAATAATCTGACTAGTTAACAGCCAGACATTTGGAGTGCATGAATGTAGGCTGTCTAGGCAGTTTACTAGCAGCTTTCACAAGGTATCAGGACAGGTCAGTTGTTTGAATCTTATTTTCAAATGCAATTTTGGCTTCCAGCAGTTATAAAAAATTATATAATTGCAGTAAATCCAGCTGGGCCTTTTTTTTTCTTTTTAACTGCAGTGCTCTTTCAACCTTAAAGTCCAAACTCACTAACTGTTAAGGTCATATTGAGCCATCATATTGATGGAAAGAAAGACTTATCATAAATCATAATCGCTATTATTTTGGTCAATTTTGTAATCTCAGTTATTAAACACAGTTATTCATTAAGTTGCTGAACGTAAAACATGTCTTTGTATAAGGGATTTCCTTAATCATAACATATAATTCAAATGAAAATCAAACAAATAAATAAATTCCAAGAAGAGGTTAAGGTGATTGGAGGCACAGGGTCACCCAGTATAGAGTCTTATGCCTAGACTAATGGGTGTTTCTGGCTCTAAAGCCCAAATTGGAAGGGCAACCATCTGTCTACCTTCACTGCGGCAAGTCTTGGGGGTGCAGACCTGGCTAAGAGAACCCCAGGTGACTCACATGCCATGGGAGACCTGCATGGCAGCCACAGGGTGAGCGTCAGGGAGCCCACAGCCAGCTGTCAAGTAAAAGCAAAATAAAAAGTAATTGCCATTAATATTCTTTTTAGTCACATTTGAAACTGAAATTCAATCAATCGCCCTCTATAAGTTAGTATAAGTCCTAACAAACTTTTCTTAGGTGAACTTGCAGAACGGCTGCCTGCAGCATGCTCTACTTTGTATCCAGATCACAGATCATCCCTCGTCTGTTTTGCTCTGCTGTTATCGGCTATCCAGCTGATGGTCGGCTTTCTTCCCTTCCTCTGGGTCAGGAAGACTCTGCTCTCAATTGCTCTTGGGTCAACCGAAGCACGCGACTCCCCCGCCACCCAGACATCTTGTTAACCCCTGTCTGCACCTGCCGACTGCGCTTGATGTTTAAAAACATTCTTTAGTGAATGGGATTGGGTTTTCTTTATAAAGTGCAATCACTAAAGTACCAACTTCATAGACTGTACATAATACTGTTTATTATACATGTGCAGAGAATGTGTCTGTTATGGCTTGCATTTCAATCATTTCACACCATGAATGGCAGCAAGGTTTGACAGTGTCTACAGTGATATCAGTCATAAACACACCAAGTGTTTTCAAGCTGAGGAATTTATAGGTGCAGTGTTAAGTCATCTATAAGTATGCTGTATGCTTTTCTTTTGTCTGCTGTTCATCTTTTCTTTGGCCACTTGACTCCCCAACCCCCCTCTTCATGTTTCTCTTATCCTCCTCCAATCCTACTCAATTTCCCTCTCTCTTCTGTAGGCGATGAAGGTTCTGTCCAAGAAGAGGCTGATGAGACAGGCAGGTTTCCCACGTAAGTCTGGAGTCAGATAGTTAACACGGCAGAGAGCAAAGTCTGCAACACTGCAGTGATACATGAACAGTGCATATCAGTACTCATGTTTTTTCTTTGTCTTTATCCTGTCCTTCTGCCCTACCCAAATTGTCCCTTTCTCTTCCATCAGGGAGACCTCCTCCTCGTGGTGCAAGAGCTGCCCCCGAAGGGCCTGCACAGCCTAAAGGGCCACTAGAGCGAGTCTATCAAGAGATTGCTATCCTTAAAAAGCTTGACCATCCTAATGTAGTCAAACTAGTAGAGGTGAGTAATGTTATTTTTGCCCACCACAAAAGATGACCTATTGTGTCTGTTTGTATGTTTGTGTGTTCACACATTTCCATTCCACTTTGATGTGGTGCCAGGTTTTGGATGACCCCGGTGAGGACCATCTGTACATGGGTATGTTGTGGCCAGACAGTCGGCCTTCTGAACAGCACGTCATTATGCATGCACAAAGCAAGCATAAAAGAAAGTCATTTTAACCTCATCTTAAAGGATGTTGTTTCTTTAGTTTGTTTGTGTCTTTCCTCACTAACCTCATCTGTTTTTCCATCACAGTGTTTGAGCTGGTGAAGCAAGGGTAAGCTAAGCCTCTTATATGGTAATGATTGTGACACTGGAATGAGCCCAATCTCATTAGTTATGATTGCTAATTGAGTGTGTTTGTGTTTGTGTGTACCTTTTAATGTAACCTCATGTGTATCTAGGGCTGTGATGGAGGTGCCGACAGATAAGCCTTTCAGCGAGGACCAGGCACGTTTTTACTTCCAGGATCTGCTCAGGGGAATCGAGTACTGTGAGTCTCCAAAACCTCCTGCTACTCTTCCGCCTAGCCTGTGACTACATTATAGAAAAGGTTGATTAGACTTGTGTAGATAAATTTGTTCTGACTCGCAGAATAAATTAATTTTACTCAACACGTTATATTGTTACCCCAGCAAGATGTTGTATATTAAATAATAGTTTAATTACCTCTGCCATACTGAGTGCCTTACACTTACTTTTTTTTCTTGAAGAGATGCGTTTCAACAATAGCTCTAGTGTGACTGTATCCCTTTGCAGAATCTTTCTAGTCTTGAGTTGTGTTTTTAAGAGAATTTGTACATAATAATGCACTCACTTTACACCTTGTTAGTACTGGGTTGGACCCCCTTTTGCCTTCAGAACTGTCTTAATTCTTGGTGTCATAGATTCAACAAGTTGCTGGAAACATTCCTCAAAAATTTTGGTCCATACTGACATGATAGCATCACGTACTTGCTGCAGATTTGTCGGCTGCACATCCATCTCCCATTCCACCACATCACAAAGGTGTCATGTTGGATTGAGATCTTGTGACTGTAGAGGCCATTTGAGTACAGTGATATATTTGAGTACTCGTTGTCATGTTCAAGACACCAGTTTGAGATGATTTGAGCTTTGCTTCCTGCTGGAAGCAGCCATCAGAAGATGGGTACACTGTGGTCATAAAGGGATGGACATGGTCAGCAACAATACTCAGGTAGGCTGTGGTGTTGACGTGATGCTCAGTTGGTATTAAGGGGCCCAAAGTGTGCCAAGAAAATATCCCTCACACCATTACACCACCACCACCAGCCTGAGCCATTGATACAAGGCAGGACAGATCCAGTCTTTCCTGTTGTTTACACAAAATTCTGACCCTACCATCTGAATGTTGCAGTAGAAATTGAGACTCATCAGATCAGGCAATGTTTTTCCAATCTTCTATTGTCCAATTTTGGTGAGCCCATGCGAATTGTAGCCCCAGTTTCCTGTTCTTAGCTGACAGGAGTGGCACCTGGTGTGGTCTTCTGCTGCTGTAGCCCATCTGGTTCAAGGTTTCAAGGTGTGTTCAGAGATGCTCTTCTGCATACCTTAGTTGAAACAAATTGTTATTCGAGTTACTGTTGCCTTCCTATCTGCTCAAAGCATTCTGGCCATTCTTCTCTGACTTTTGGAATCAACAATGTATTTTCATCCAGAGAACTATGCTCACTGGATATTTTCTCTTTTTTGGACCATTCTCTGTAAACCCTAGAGATGGTTGTGTGGGAAAATCCCAGCAGATCAGCAGTTTCTCAAATACTCAGACCAGCCCGTCTGGCACCAAGAACCGTGCCACGTTCAAAGTCACTTAAATCATCTTTCTTCCCCATTCTGATGCTCAGTTTGAACTTCAGAAGGTCGTCTTGGACATGTCTACGTGCCTAAATGCAGTGAGTTGCTCCCATGTGATTGGCTGATTAGATACAGCATTTGCATTAACAAGTGGTTAAAAACAGATGTCCCAAAGTGGTCGGTAAGTGTGTACTTGCCAGAAATCCTTTGCATTGTTTGAAGAAAATTCTGAGATTCAATTTTCCACTTGTAATTTTTCTTTTGCTTTCATAGTCATATAACTTTGTATGCATTCACGTAACATCACTGCAGTCTTTGGTATTCTGGTATTCTGGTTCATGTCCCCTGTAGAGATAAAAGTCTATGCTTGTGCATTAGAATTATGATAGTGGTAGCAAGATGAAGCTCTTATTGTATAATCAAGAGCTGTCCTCCTACATCTCTTCCCTTCCATTTAAACAAGGCCTTCACCTGTGCTGTTCTTGACTCTAGCAATCCATAAAGCTCATTTTACATCATCTGAGTGGCTCTTAATGCATATCAAGGCAAGTAGGGAGGACTCTGCATCAGTGGGACAAAAATAGTCTGGACTCATTCTAAGCAATCATAACGAAAGGAAGGCATGCTTGTTTTTAGTCAAAGCGCAGGTAGTTTAGTTGAAAAACACAGTGTGGTGCATTTAATTCTCGTTTTCACACCTTAAGCAGGAACTGTGGCTGTAATCCTTTCTATGGATGGGAGTAATTTATCAAATGTCCCCCTACCTGTCTAACTGCACTGCCAGAGATTCTTCTTCATGAGTCCAAGCCATTTTTTTTATTCTGTCAAGCCAACCACTGATTTGTTCACAATTAGAAATGAATTCTGCCATAAACTGAATTCTACAAATAGGACCTGATTGCTGTAATAATGTTTTTTTTTTTTTTTTATATTAACAGTGCATTACCAGAGGATCATCCACAGAGACGTCAAACCCTCTAACCTGTTGGTGGGAGAAGATGGACACATCAAGATAGCAGACTTTGGAGTTAGCAACCAGTTTGAGGGAGCTGATGCCCTACTGACGAGCACAGTAGGAACTCCTGCTTTTCTTGCCCCTGAAGCGCTCTCTGAGACCAGAAAGAACTTCTCTGGAAAGGTAAAGTAGTATTTGGCTAACTAGTGCCCTCTTGGGATGATTTACAGAAATGCAAGAACTTTTGTTTATTTATTTATTTATAATTTTCTTAGTATTGTCCTGCTTATAAATTTCTGTGGAGTTTGAATATCAACTGCTTGAGGAGCAATTTCATATAATATAAAACCTGTTTTATTTTTTCCACTCAGGCTTTGGATGTTTGGGCCATGGGAGTGACACTGTATTGCTTCATCTTTGGTGTGGTAAGTGTGTGCAATGCCAAAAATAGCTTGTTGTTTTAACATTTTTAGGGCTAAATGATCTGCTTGTTTTCCATTAAAACCAACACATTTCTTGTATTCACAGTGTCCATTTATGGATGAGCGCATTCTCAGTCTTCATCAAAAAATCAAGACACAACCTGTGGTGTTACCCGAACAGTAAGTTCTGCCTCCCTCCCTCATTTACTTCAAGGCAAATGGCTGTTCCCAGTAACTATTGTATAAATGGTATATTTATTTTAATAAAATACACAGTTTTGGCACATATTTATTGAATAATGTGTTTACTTTGTCACTGTTGTTAAATTTATATTTGTTACAACAGTGCCGACATATCAGATGATCTCAAAGATTTGTTGTTGAAAATGCTGGACAAGAATCCAGAGACCCGGATAACTATCCCACAGATTAAGGTAAACACACAGGTAGCTGCTGGTTGCTGTTGGTAATGTTTAAACATTATACACACAAAATGTCAGAAGGCCACTTGGCACTGAACATTTGCTTGGAGAAAAAAAAAACTGTTGAAATTGTTCTGTTATTATTATTATTAGTCTGTTTTTGGACACCACAATATTTTATGTCTCAGTTTTGTTCTTAATGTGTTTTTCTTTCATTAAATTCATAAATGAACTGTTTGCTCTATTAAGTGTAATCTATAGCAGTTTACATATACTATTTGTTCATCATTGTTGCATGCATGCATGAATAGCTTACACAGATCTGATAAATATAATTTTGCACTTAGGATTCAGTCTTAGTAAATTTTTACTGTTTTGCCTCCAAAGCCATTATGTCTTAGTTTATGCATGTGACACAAATTACCTGAAGAACTCCTTTGTTTTCCTTGTGCTTGTGTCCAGGTACACCCATGGGTAACAAGGCATGGTGCTGAGCCCCTCCCCCCTGAAGATGATAACTGCTGTATGCTTATTGAAGTGACTGAGGAGGAAGTGGAGAATTCTGTTAAGCACATCCCCAGCCTGGCAACAGTGGTGAGTTTCTAAACTAATTTCTGTCTCACACAAACAAAAACAAACATTACATTCACACCAGACCTTAATTTGCTTTTTCTCTTTGGAGTCATTAAATTAATTATCACATATGGGTACAGTTTATTGGCAATTCAGCTACAATGAAAGAGTAATAAAAAGTACCACTGACAATGAACGCTCTGTCAGGAGCAAAATAATATTTCTTTATACATTTACATTAGTGTTAATTGTAATTAGTTAGTACAACAGAGTATTTTAAAAACTTATATTTTCTTCTTTTATTTCAATCAAATAGAATCCAGCAAAGGGTCAGGGCACACACAACCCAGTGTACTCCTAGTGCCAGTCCCAACCCTGGATAAATGGGGAGGGTTGGGTCAGGAATGGCATTCGGTGTAAAATCTTTGCCAAATCAAACAGGCGGATCATCAAGATGAGGTCAGGGAGGAGTCTCTGTGGACTATAATGTTTGCAGACATCATTGTGATCAGTAATGAGAGTAGGGAGCAGGTAGAAGAGAGCCTGGAGAGGTGGAGGTATGCGCTGGAGAGAAGAGGAATGAAAGTCAGTAGAAGCAAGACAGAATACATGTGTGTGATTGAGAGAGAGGCAGGTGGAAAGGTGAAGTTGCAAGGAGTACAGGTAGTCAAGGTGGATGGGTTTAAATAACTGAGGTCAACCATCCAAAGTGAATAAGAGAGTGCAGGCAGGGTGGAGACACGTGTTGGGGTGATTTGTGACAGAAGGATAGCAGCAAGAGTGAAAGAGAAGATTTACAAGATGTTAGTGGGACCTGTTATGATGTATGGCTTGGAGAGTTGAAGATCTTAAGATTTTCATTAGGAGACACCAGGATTAGAAATGAGTACATCAGAGGGACAGTTCAGGCTGAGCAATTTGGAGACAAAGTTAGAGAGGCAAGGCTGAGATGATTTGGACATGTGCAGAGGAGGAATAGTGGATGTACTGGGCAAAGGATGTTAAATACGGAGCTGCCAGGCAGGAGGAAAAGAAGAAGAGCACAGAGAAGGTTCATGGATGTAGTGAAGGAAGACATGCAGAGGGTTGGTGTGACAGAGGAGGATGCTAGAGATAGGGTGAGATGGAGGCAGATGATCCGCTGTAGTGACCCTTAAAGGGACTAGCCGAAAGAAGAAGAAGAAGAATTTCAATTATATGGCACCATCCCACAGCATAATCACTACACCTACTCGATTACCCTCTCAACACTTTGAGCTACAGCAGATGCATGAGTCATTTTGTTTTTTATTTATTTATTTATTTTCTTTAGTTACATTAATTACTGTCAAGTGTTGTGAGAAATGTGATAGTTTGGCATGATGTTTTTGTTTGACTTTTAACTTTTAAAAAAGTTAAAAGACATAAATGAAAAAAAAAACATCTGTTGTCAGAGCACAAACACTTACCTCAGTGCACGTAAGATATTAATAATCTACCATGATTTCTACCTGGTGTATGCAGGTGTTTTGCAGGACAATAAAGGATAATGTCTAGTAGAAAAAAATTATATAGCAGACCTCTTGGTATTGCTATATAAATAGCATATATATAAATGTATATATAAATATACTGTATTCTCATTACTAAGGTTGTAAAATTACATTTTTTAAAATGTTTGAAAACATTTCTTCTTTGCATTTCTAAACATTTTGACGTTTTTGCAGATCCTGGTAAGAACTATGCTCAGGAAGCGCTCTTTTGGGAACCCCTTTGACTGGGGCCGGAAAGAGGAGCGCAGCAGTTTGTGTCCTCCAGGACAAACAATCACGTAAGCATTGTTTACAAAAACACTACGGTCTCTAAACTTTTCAGAAAAGACACCATCAGAACCAGCCAATGCTTGTCAAGTAGTTTGTCTGAAAGACTGTTGGTAGCCTGTTATTATTTCTCTCCCCCTTCTCCTGCCCTGTAGGAAAGGCAGAGCAGGCAGTGTGAGATACTGCTACATTCATTGTAACCAAAAAAGGTAAATAATGCTGGCATAGCTCTTGCCTGCTGTAATGCTGTTTAAGTAGTCGAGAGAATATTTTAAGACCTGCTGGCATGATATAAGCAGCTGTTTCCCAGTATGGTGGTGATGGTCAAATACTCCTGTGCATCACGTTTGTAAACTTACCTCTGTTAGTTTATGGGGGTTTGGACAAGCCATGTTAGGAATTGTTGTGCTCTACTCAAGAACCTTTAGTCCCTGAAATGCAATTTCCTGCCTATTCTGTGTCTGAGGGTGCTTTTGGTGTAGCATGGACTGTGTATTGGAGAACAACTATAAATACATATAGTATATTGTGGCAAATTAAGTATTGAAATAGTCAAAACTAAATTTTGACTCACGTAGATAAACAAGACCATACAACAACAAATGACCATCTGCATAATAATGTCCTTTATCACAGAGGGTATACAAATATCAGAGACACCTGCAACAATCTAATGTAATTCAGTGAGCTGACACCTTATAACTTTGCAGTGATTTGTCATGTTGAATGACATTATAGTATACCGTTACATTATGTAATGTACTTTCATACATTGTGTACTAAATATGAGGTGCCATAAAAAAAACCCGTTTGACCAATTTTCCCTTCAGGTTTCTCTCCTTGTGCTCCTCTAGACTGCTTCCAGCACGGCTGCTATTTTTAGTTCTGTGGAAGTCCTTTTTGACAACTTGCGCTGCTGCAAACTGACGCAATGAAGAAACATCAATTCCTGTGTCAAACTAATCTCATTTCAAGTCAATGATCATCACTTGCTGGGTCTCAGACTAGGGCTGCACGATTATGGCCAAAATGATTATCAGGATTACTTTGATCAATATTGATATTACGTTTAGTTATTACAATTATTCATTGATTTTAGTGACAAAAATGTTTTAACATAACACTGCTTTCACATTCATGTTGTGTGACATTTCTCCCGGTGTACAACTCTTTGCATGAAAATGAAATCGTTCCTCCCCATTTACGTAAATTCGGTGCATCTCTTAGAAGAAAAAAATAAAAATTTGTACCAAATCTTAGCACAAAATTAAATCAAGGCACTGCTTTCACTTTTACTTTGTGCTACATTCCTCCTAATGAAAACACTTTGCAGACAGATAAGGTGTTTATTCAACTGACCTAAGTGCATCTCCTAGAAGCAAAATATAAAGTCTCACTCCATTCAGTGTACCTGCATGATGATCTCGATTTCCCCTGTGATGTTTTGCATATAGCGCAGGTTTTGCCACTTTAGAAAAACAATTGCTTGAGGGGATAAGATATCTTTTGTACAGTAAGCGGACCGTTTTCCTGAAGCCTGCGTTACTCACCGTGTTTATTGGACACTTATTTTTCACCAAATGCGATTGCGTTGGTGATTTCAGTGTGCCTTTGTGAGCTGGATGGATACGCAGACATGTTGTATAGGCTCGCTCTTATGGCTGTCTGAGTTGATGTTGGACGGTTCACGTTAGCAACCACTGAATCCAAAGTATTTCCCAACAACAGATGATGATCGACTTCTAGGGACAAGCTCTTCACTTTCTGCTGTGTCAGACATCTGAGATTTGTTTTGATGGTAAGTCAAAATCGTGATCGAGATTAAAATCGATTAATTGTGCAGCCCTGTCTCAGTAGGACCAGAGACCAAACAGAAGCTTCCAGTGGAAGAGTAGGTTCTGCTGTAACTTCCAGATGTGTCTGTGGAAGAACATTCAACAGTAACAACCTGAAAGGTGGTGGAGAATAGGAGTTTTTTCACCAACATGATCTTTGCTCATGTTAACCCTCTTAACCCTACTCTACTTCTTTCTCTTCTTCAATATAAGAAGCCGTTTTAAGACACTGGTGGGGATCGAATGCGCATCACAGTGGTTAGAACAGGACATCCAAGAACTAATCTGAAGATAGCAGCTGTCATGGTCCTAGGGTTGGGGGTTTGAGTTTTGGGTTTTCTGTATTTTCCTTAGTTCTATTTTTAGGTGGGCCTTGTTTATGTGTGGGTTTGGGTCTTCTTGTTATATATATTGTGAGTATTGTTGTTATTCCAGTTGCTCTTAGTTTCCTGTTTAATTTGATAGTCTTTTCTTTTGGTTTGTTTAGTATTTAGTTGCAGTTCACTTTCAGCTCCTGGTCAGATCGTACTATTTCAGTCATCGCTGTTTGAGTTCGCACTGGTTTCCTCTCCTAGTTTCCCTGCTACTGGTTTGCATTGCTCAACCTTCTCCCTTTTTTTTTTTTTTTTTGCTTTGCCCC
>VUQI01007344.1:6074-23842 GCA_015106735.1 Paratilapia polleni | reverse complement strand
CCCTCTCCTGTGGAACCAGCTCCCAGTTTGGATTCGGGAGACAGACACCCTCTCTACTTTTAAGATTAGGCTTAAAACGTTCCTTTTTGATAGAGCTTATAGTTAGGGCTGGATCAGGTAACCCTGAACCATCCCTTAGTTATGCTGCAATAGGCCTAGGCTGCTGGGGACTTCCCATGATGCACTGAGCACTTCCTCTTCCTCACTTCCTTTCACTCTCCATGTGTTTTATACACCAGTTGCATTTAATCATTAGCTGTTATTAACTCTGTCTCTCTCCTATAGGTGTGCCTTTTGTCCTGTCTCCCTCTGCTCTCTTCTGTTTCCCCTCATCCCCAACCGGTCACGGCAGATGGCCGCCCCTCCCTGAGCCTGGTTCTGCCGGACGTTTCTTCCTGTTAAAAGGGAGTTTTTCCTTCCCACTGTTGGGAACTGTAGGACTTTAATTATCTCATAGCCAAACCTGTGGTCAATTTAAAATCACCAGCTAACTTAACACGCATAGTACAGGCACAGGAAGAACACGCAAACTCCACACATAAAAGGCCTTTGCTGCCCAAAGTGAAACCCTATAATGTGTAGTGCAGAGCACTTTCACAAATTTGATCTTATTCATGGCTTTACCACCAACCTTACCTTTGATCTTCCTCAGGAGTGTTGGCAGATAACAGCGACATGATGGTAGATTTCCCAGTTCCCTGCAGGCCAATAATTCCCACCACCAACATGTCTGTCTGGTCCCTCAAATACTGCAACACATCACAACAACACTCAGCTTTCTTTGACCACGTATCATGAAGTAAAATGAAAACACTGTTTAATCTTTAATCCAGAATCAATATTATTAATTCACCTCCATGGCACTGTCACACCAGTTCATCTGATCATCCACTAGTTTAATGCTGTGCTTCATTTTCTCTGGAGGAAGGAGTTTAGACTGCCCGACCATGGCTGAAAGTCAGAAGAAAAGTTTTGGCCTTAATGAATGCATGATATTTTGAAATATACAGAAGAAAAATGAATTTTTGTAGAGCCTATAATAACTCACGGTCCACAGCACTGCTCGATGCAGACGCGCTCATTCCTCTGTTTTGGATCTGGTATACAGGCTGAGTAGGTCTCTGCCCTTCCCTCTCAATCTTAGATGGTGGACCAGAGGACTGAGCAGCTGCCTCTGTAGGAGTCCCTGGCTTCCCTCCGTCATCCCTGGCTTTCATTAGCATGATGGGCTTCTCCAGGACCAGAGCTCCACTGACAGGAGCACTCTGTGAGGGCTTAGCCTTAGAAAATATCAAAACAACAGCATGGGTCGATAAATCACATCAACTTAAGAGCCAGAAGAGCTTCACAGATACAAACAAGCATGGTTCATTTGTTGTGGCATTGTGAACATACTTTTTTTTTTTACATCACTTCCAAATAAATTACTGATTACATTTAATTTGAAGTCACGCAAATGCCTGTTCTTGCTGTTCTGTAAGCAAAGTGCTACCCGTACAAATCACAACTGTGAATTACAGTTTGTGGTAAAGCGTGTTTGTGGTCTCAGAGACAAGCCAACTCACCCTCTCCCCGGGGGGTTTTGCAAGAATGATGGGGGTCTTCTGAATGAGAGGACCTGGTGGGTCCTCGCTTCCATCCTGGGAAGAAAATTGTAAAATTACTTCAGTCACTGTTCTAACGTACAGAAGATAAAACGAGCAGCCAAAACAACACACCGTTTGCATTATTACCCTTCGTTCTCTCGGCTGGTACTCCCGATCTCGGCTGGGACCGGACAGGTTTTGCCCTGGTGGCCCAACGTCTCTGTCCCCCCGGCGTCGCCTCCTCCTGCGTCCCTGCCCGTACATGCCGGGTTGACTGTGACCGGACTCCGACATGTCGCGACTCACCTGGCACAGCTGATGTTAATAGAAAGCGATGTGTAACGATGGGGTCCGAGTAGAGCCGAGCTACAGCTAAAATTGATTCCAGTAAGATGTCCTGGAAGTTAGACTTCTAATTCCGACTGCTCAACATGTGGCTGTTAATATCATTAACACTTAAAGCTTCTAGTTAGCTAGACGTGATATCGTTACAACGCTAGTCAGCGTACGTAAATAACGCTAGCCAAAGCCTGATGGCGTGCTTGTTTCGTAACTCAGCGTATGCCGTTTACGTTACAACTAAGCGGATAATGAATGTGCTATAGTTCCACCCGCCCGAAAATCTCTTTAGTTCAAAACAAATGCATTGTGTTCGTCTTTGGAAATGAAGTCGATTCGAAACATTGTTATGACATGAATAGTTCCCCCACTTTAGGTACCATTTAGATCACATGTATTGTATTATATTATATTATATTATTCGTCAATCCAGTAATGAATGACATATCATTGTTCATTGTTTTTTCCAAATTTTTCATTAAAAAAATAAAATAAAAGATATACTTTCCCATTAAGCATTTAAACAAACAATTCACCATCTATATTTTAAAACAAGGTCACATCTACAAAATTGCAATAAAAAATGGCTTAGACTATTTAGTTACGCAAACATTCGAATTCATATGCATTTATGTAAGCCTACTGTATTATTCTTTTTATTGTCACAAAACTTCCTGCACATTCTCATTTTCAATCAATATTTTTATATTCTTTTCATAAAAAAGATCGGGTTACTATGTCACTAATCTAAATAAAGTTGACAAGTTAATATTAAAAATGAAAAAGGAAGATATATTCTCATTATCTTCTCCTTTGTTTAACTTTGTTTAGCTGTTTTTTGCGTATTTATCATAAAACCCATATAAACAACAACAACAGCAACAAAAACAAGAACAATAATGATAATAATAATATTAATAATAAAAAAACACATCCTGACATGTCAAACAATTAAAGAAAGGGTTCAAATACGTTTTACCTATACAGTATATGCTCTGTTCAAGTCAAGAGAGTAAGGCATCTAACAATTTCCTCTAAATTAAAATAAATAAATAAGAATAAATAAAAATAAAAAGTCAAGGCCATTCTGGGCATCCTGTCTTAATTGTAATTTATATTATTAATTAGCATGAAATAACTTTGCGGTAAACCCGTAAAATCTTTTTTTTTACTAAATTCGATGCATTGTGGCAGATGTAGGCCTGTCTCTTCCGGTTTAAACCGGATGTGGACGAGTTCGGTGTCGGAATCTGGACGCCATAAACAAACAGGACGGTGTCTTTAGGTGCAAGAATGAAATGTGTTTTCTTTTTTAAATGTGGAGATCTACTGTTTCATCTCATCCACAGCTAGATGTGCTTCATCCATGAACCCAAATCATTGCACCGAGTTAAAATGAGCGCAAGCTGCTTGTACTTTCGCAGTAAATGAGTTGTATGAACCGTCTGCTGTTACTGGTACTTGTAGACCGGGGTAAGTATACAGTGCATATAGTTTAGTAACAGCTCAGCCATGGCAGTTCTAACACATGTTAACAGTTAGCTGGAAAAGTCTTATTGTGCTGCTGAGGTGTGCTGGCAAGAGAGGCAGAATTTATGGTGGATGCATAATTATTACTACACTAAGTATGATTATTTTAAGTATTGGATTTTATTTATTTATTTATTTATTTATTTTGCTTTTATATCTGCTAATTAGTGCTAATAAAATACTAAAATTTTCCATTCACTTTTTTTAACATACAAAAGTGAAGATGGAAAATTTTGGACTTTAGCCTGGTTTTCGCATGATGTGTCACAGTATAATAATGTGACAGCATTTTGTCCATAAATGTTAGCATTCTGCTAATGCATGCTGATTGGTCTGTTAAGGAATCATGACAGGACACGCTCCTCTGACAGCACCCCTTTACAAATGATTTATTCTCGACTTTCTCCCAAGCACCTGCTATAAAAGCAGAAGTCCAGAGAATGGGAGTTCTCGACTATATTTGAAGCTCTTTAAATGTATACAAAACATGCATGTAGTTTCTGCATCTGAGAAGTGAAGCTAGTGCTGTAGTTCCTTAAACTTTTCTTTGAACCATTCCTTCTAATGGCCAGCAGGGGGCAGCACTTGTGCAAAACATTAGAGACCCCACAGGCATCCAATTGTATAGATGTCTGTAGGGAAAACAGCCCTTGGCTCCCTTGGTCTGTGTTCTGGTCAGTAGTTTCAAATCTTGAATACAAGTTCATTTTATTAATTACGGTACCCATTGCTAAACAGAAGGACAACAACAAAATGCTCACCTGTGTTGCAACACAAGTGAGCATTTTATTTAGTCATTACAATTCAGCAACAGTTGTGGAGACTTTTCTCTCAGAGCCTCAAATGTGTGGCAGAATTGCCTTGAAATCACCAAAGTTCGATTCATCTTCTGGCAGGCATAAATTTTTTGGCAGTACTTCTACTGGATGTCTGTCAGGACTGCGAATATTATAACAAATTTCGTAACAATCATCACTGGTTGCTGAGGCATTTCAGACAATGTTCTGTGTTCGTAAGCCATTCTTAAGACTTAAAAAAGCTTTCTGCTGTGATTCCCGTGCTTTGATGATGTTGCATAGGACCTCTAGTGTGGATTTAATCTCAAACATTTCAAGTGATTCTGTCCTTTCTGCTTAAATGTACAGACCGCACAGCTACTTATGTCTGAAGACTCAAGCAGCGATGAAGAATGGTGTGTATCTTCTAGGAGGAGTGTGTGCCCAGCAGCGAAATGTTGGGAATGTGGGAAAAAAATCCACAACTTAAAGAGGTTGATGTCGCACTATAAAAGCCACAATATCAAAGCCACCTGCCACATCTGCAAGGTTACTTTCCGTCGCCTGACGTCACTCTCCACACACCTGGATAATGCGCACCCGCCGCCTGTCTGCAAAAAGTGCCACCAGTCTTTCAGCAATGTCTGGGAGCTGAACAAACACACGGAGAGACGTTGCACGGGCTCTGAATTATTTCAAGATGATTCCTCTTTGATTTATAAGAGGCCGAACAGTGACAGCTCTCCTAATGAGATGACAACGCAGCAAAGCACTGGACTGCATGACTCACTGTCAGCGTTGAGGTCTGAACAAAGAACTGAGGTGAAGTCTGAGACACCTGAAAACAGTGTGGAGTATATATTGGGTGCAGATGATGAAGATATTAGCACCGAAAGTGATTCTGACAAGGCAGACGATTCAACAAGCTCTGAATCCGAAGACGAAGACAAGACACGCTCTAAACCTAATATCTTGTGTCCAGATCATTCCGAAACAGATGGTTGCTCAAACTCAAGTTCGCCAGATGATTCCAGTGATTCCAGTCCAGATTCTGAACCAACATCTGCACCTCTTCCTAGTGCTAACGATTTAATGTGTGCTGTGTGTGGCAGAGGCCCATTTAGGTCACTAAAGCTCCATATGCTGCACTGCAGCGGCATAAGGGTAAAATATCAGTGCTGTCTGTGCAAGAAGGTCTTTCTAACTGAGGACGCTGTTAAGGAGCACCACATGGCTTTGTATTCCTGTGACATCTGTGGCCAAGTGTTCCCTCACAAGAACTCGTACTGCAGCCACCAGTGTCCCAAAGGAAGCAAATCACCTTTGGTCCTCTTTTGCTCTGAGTCAATGCCGAAAGCATGTAACATATGCAAGTCCTTTTTTACCTCTGAGAAATTTCTGTTAGACCATGTAACCAAAGTTCACACGTCAGTGGTCAGCACCAAGGTGTGCATTATTAATAATCCATCACTGCTGACTGATGGAAAGAATAACCCAGGTGTCCATAGCACAAAAGTCCAGTCAGCCATCTGTAGTCCAAACTTAGTGAACCAGGCCATTAATGGAAAGCACAATGTTGGCCAAACCCAGGCATGGTCTCTGCACACTATTGTGAAATCTAACCCTTCCTATGTGGCGTCCACTGTTGCACATGTCAAATCAGGGACAAATGGCGCCCTGGCTCAGCCGAACCAACAGCCTCCAAGCCACCTTTCTGCCCCTTTTTCTGTCCTTTCTGGTCCCACTGACAGAAACCAAGAGACTGCGCCCTCTAACCCCGCCTCAGGACCAATGCCCACTATCCTGGCCATGTTTGAGAATGACAGCCATCACTTGGCTTTGATGAAACGCATGAACACAGGCTGGCGCTCCAAGGCCCCTTACCCTTGCAGGCAGTGTGGCGCCGTCCTGCGGCAGCCTTCGCTCATCATCAGCCACCGCTACCTCCACCGAGGCCGCCGTTCGCACCAGTGCCCGTGCGGCCGAGCTTTTAAACACCGGCTGCACCTCCTGCGACACTGCGTTCAGCACGCGGAGGCCATAAGCTACATCTGCGTCAGCTGTGGGGACACTTTCACAGGAGCAAAACTCTTGGCTCAGCACCTGAAGGGACAATCGCTTAAAAAATCCCCCTCTGGGTGCACATGGAAAAGAAAAGTCAAGAGGACGTGCAGAACGCCCTTTACGTGTGACTGTGGCGAATTGTTTTTTAGGCCTTCGGCTTACATATGGCACCAACTTAAAAACAGGACAAGAAGTAACAAACTGAAGAAGCCTTTGATATGACAATGTATGAACAGGTCAGTTTTTAGGCACTCTCCTCAAGCACTAAATCAAAATAGAGATTTCACACATGACACCTGTTTGTCACCGTTTCGTTTAATTCATGTGTCTCCAAGTGACAAAGTCAAAGCAAAAACATATACACATTCATTCTAAATGGCTTTGAATAATAAGCATGTCCTGGATGGTTATTAACATGTTTTTACCATGTGCAGATATTACATAGTAAGTTTCTTGCCACTACATTACCGGTAAAGTAAAAGTAAAAAAGTAGTCCACAAGGAACTTCTTTTTTTTTTTTCAGTACTGGATTAAGTTAAAACAAAACTCCAGTTAATCCTCAAGAGACAAAGTTGGTCCAGTTTTGCAGCCGTTCTCACAAAGTGCATTCTTATGAGTGAGGTTTGTACAGGAGTTTGAGTAATCTTGTTTTCCATTATAATACAGCTGATTCAAATGTTGTGCTCCTTTGAGACACTGAAGAGCTCATGATATTCAGGTTGAAAATAGCCTATTACTTTTTTTTGTTATATAATCATGATGTTTTTTTTAATGTTAACAGTCCTAAATATTTTTGCTGTTTACTAAACCTTTGTCCACTAGATGGAGCAGGTAGGTTGCTAAAAGATGAACTTAGAAGGAAACTGAAGTTTCTTTGTGCTCAACAGGTGTAAAGTGTTGGATGCTTTTCTGGCATCAGACTACTGCAGCTTTGAATGCTGAAATCTGTGAGTTTTGGTTAATAGCCACAGAAATCCCTCTGTCTTACAGTTCAAAATAAAGGTTTCTTTTCACAATACTTAAGTTGAAATTCAGTTAATTCTCTTCACTCACCAAAGTCCATTGACTGTCAAACACACATTTTCTTTCAAGATTCACTTAAAGGGTTAGAGCAAAGCAGAATAATGATGAATTATTTAGACAATGTGTATTTGATTAAGGCTGTTTGCAAATGATACTCATTTCTAATCATTAAACTGTCTGCTAATGGCAAAAAGTCTACATTTTTCTAAAACTGGTTAGATTAGATTAACACTGATATAATACACAAAATGAAATAAAATTAACATGCAAAATATCTTATTCCACAGGAATAAGGTAGGAATGTAGATTATCTTACAAATAGCAGTTTAGAGATCCTTTGTTATTGTGGATTAAAGGATCCTCCACAGTCCTTGAGTGAGATCAGGTCAGTTCTTGGGCACCGTCATAAATACCTTTGCTGAAAACCCAGCAGATTTCTGAAAATGCACTCTGATTTCCCAGCAGTGAATGGAAGTCTTGTTTTATCTGTATAATTTTACAGCAGTGAGTCACCATGCAGTGCACTTAGCACAGGGCCAGAGGATGATCTTTAGTGAGTATGCCAGTCCTCCAAGTGGTTCAGCATGTTAAGAGTCTAAAGCAGCTCTGGTTGGGGAGGACTCATGGATACTTCAGATGAAAACACTACAGGCTGTTTTTAACAAGTACGTGTAGCCATGTCACCTGCAGAAAGGACAACAATAACTTGTTATTCCGCAAAGCAAAGATGTTCCAATATAAGTATTATATACCACATCCTGCAGTGTGTTGTTAGCAGATCTGTGCAGCGTCACTGGCGGCTCTAAGTGTTGTTTACCTGTTCTCTGGGTTGCGGTGACGTAGGACCTGAGACAGCAGCTCAGAGGTTTGTTGGAAGCAGCGACTCAGCTCGTCCAGCTTCTGCTCCATGGAGAGGATTCGCTGCTCCAGCTCCCGATAGGAGTTATTCCAATTGGCACTGAGGTCGCACATAATCATCTGCATCTGTTGAAATCCGCCGCACAACACAAATATTTTGGCTTTGAAAAAACACTTGGAGTTCAAACTAGAACCAAAACCCTAAGATTACTGAATTCTGTGCAGACATATTTTAAAAGTATGTTGCTGATTTGTAGCGAAGGAGAGTCTGTGTGGATTACTGAATGATTGACACAGATGTTGAGAAAGTCAGATTTGGAACTCCTCTGTTTTAAGTTGTTTGTTTTTAGGTTGTGGCTCAGCTGCATTCAGTCAGTAAGCAAGAGTAGCACGTTAGACTGTAACGGACTGTAAAGTGACCATGGCATGGTTTACTTTTAATCAAAGCACTACACTTGATAAAACTAGGCCCATTTTCATATATTTCCACCAATTACAATGCACCGATATCACATAATGTCTTTTTAATGTGTTTAATCCTCATGGAAACCTTTTCTGTGCCTATTCATTCCTGACTAATTTAAACCTCATCACCCACATTTTGGATATACATTTATTTTTAGCCATGATTCACAGTATCTTTGGTAAACAGCAAACTATACACTCACTGGACACTTTATTAGGTACCCTTGTTAGTATGGGGTTGGACCCCCTTTTGCCTTCAGAATTGTCTTAATTCTTCATGACACAGATTGAACAAGATGCTGGAAACATTCCTCAGAGATTTTGGCCCATATTGACATGATAGCATGGATGGATCCATGCTATCATGTGGTTTACACCAGATTCTGACCCTACCCATCTGAATGTCGCAGCAGAAATTGAGACTCATCAGACCAGGTAACATTTTCCAGTCTTCTGTTGTCCAGTTGTCCAGCTGGTGTGGTCTTCTGCTGTTGTAACCCATCTGATTCAAGGTTTGAGATATTGTGTGTTCAGAGATGCTCTTCTGCATATCTTGGTTTAATAAGTGATTGTTTGAGATATTGTTGCCTTCCTGTCAGTTCGAAGTAGTCTGGCCATTCTCCTCTGACCTCTGGCATCAATAAAGCATTGTTTTCCCAGAGAACTGCTGCTCACTGGATATTTTCTCTTTTACAGACCATTCTCTGTAAACCCTAGAGATGGTTATATGGGAAAATCCCAGTAGCAGTTTCTAAAATACTCAGACCAGCCTGTCTGCACCAACAACCATGCCACATTCAAAGCCACTTAAATCACCTTTCTTCCCCATTCTGATGCTCAGTTTGAACTTCAGCGGGTCATCTTGACCATGTCTGCAGTTGCTGCCATGTGACTGGCTGATTTGATATCTGCATTAATAAGCAGTTGAACAGGTGTACCTAACATAGTGGCCAGTGAGTGTAAATAGTTATTACAGTTTATCATATACAAAACATTTCAGTGTCAGCTGTCATTTACCTTTGGGAGGTCCACCATCTCACTGACGTAATCTCTCAGTTTTCTTTGTTTGAGGCGTAAATGCCGAAATCTGTGAAGTAAAGAAAAATGTTTTGTTACATTTCAATCGTGGAAAAATTCAAACATAACTGCATTTTATTAGACCTTATTCTAAATTTTACCCTGAGGCACAGGAATGGAAACAAATCAAATGCCTTAGGGTGTTAATGGTCCAATATGAGTGCCTATACACAGAGAAATCATTCTATTTTTGGTCAACACAGAAGCCCTGATTTGGGGAATATGCTGAAAATCAATTTTTTACTACTCAACATTAGGGAGTCATGCTGAGTTTGCTATAAAACATTGCTAGAAGGTTTCTTACATAGATGTGGAAAAGGTCTAAATTTAGTGCCCTAAATGGACGAACCTGAAGTACCGCTAACAAAGACATATGAAAACCAATTTTTGCAATCAAGCGCTTGGTCTACGAAGGCATTAGAGTCTCATTACAGTATGCTGTTCTTAACCTTTAAAGTGTAGAGGTTCCTTCTTCTCATACTTTCCACAGATTATTTATAATGGTTCAGTCCGTTTTAAAGCAGGAAGTACCCCCCCCACACACACACACACACACACAGGCTGACATACCCTCACACATGCAATGCTGTTGTCAGGATAATGCACCACATGAACACGCTTCTGGATATCCTGTCTTGTGCAATCCACTTGTTCTTAGAACAGGAGCTTGCTCAATTACAAGCAGGCACTATTCCTGGAGGAAAAAAGGTGGTTTCCATGCTCTTTTTCTTAAAGAGTGTCTCACAAAAGGCTGTACAATGGTTTGTGAACTATTGTCAGATACTTAAAATAATCATTTTAAAAAGGGATCATTTAATTATTTACTTGCCCGCAAGAACTTTGCATTGGATTTTGTAGAATAATAGGGCGGACCCTTGTTCACACATTCCCTGTCCACATAAAAGAGGCAAACAAATCTAATTAGTAATCTAAACTAGCCTTTAAAATTGGTGAGTCTGTGGTTAAGGATGTTGACACTAAGTTAATGATCCGTAAAATACACATGTAAGGCACACAAACCACCACCCACATACTGTACATCCCTCACCCGGACTTAAACACACACGCAGACACCCTGCCTGAAGGTATTATTTTGCGATACAGTAACTCACACTCTGATGGCTTCCAGAAGGCATCTCTGGTGTTTTCTGTGCTCACCGCAGTTGCCCTTTGTCACGTTTGTGCGGTGAAGAAGCCAGCATTCTCTGAGCACATTAGCAGCAGCATGGCGGATCTGGTAAAAGAAATATCAGAACTGACTGATCCAACATGCAGGTTCCATTGAGCAGAAATGCAGTGAGAAGACGAAAAGTCAATCAAACTTGGAAGCTTGACTGATAAAAGTCATGCAGAGCTGCCTATAATTTTCAGAGATTTTAGTACAGGGAATAATAGCACGAGTGGTCCAAGCCAGCTGATAAAATCCAGATAGCCTTTCCTGGTCCACCTTTTTGCACAATGATGCTGATTTCAGATAGTGACTTTTATGGTCAGTGTTATATGCGGGAATTTGTAAAACAGGCCATAAAGGCTAAACGTGGATCTTGAGATTTCTACATTTCTCCCGTATTCCCTTTTTTTGCCCTTTTCTCTTTGATTCTATTCATGTCTGTTTACCTTCCTGCCCAAATCACTGTGACTGCCCTGTGATGATGTCAATCTGACCTTGTTGTGAGGGTTATTAATAGAGGTTGTCAGTGTTTGCATCCAGATGTCTTCCCTTGTTCCCATCAGTGTAAATCTGGACTGCATCGGTAAGCTCAGGAGGATGCATGCACACGCACACACACAAACCAAAACAAGCAGAAGCGAGGTATAAAGATGCACCTTGTGACAGGATGCAGCCACCAGGAGAAAGGAAATGGTTGTATCCTCCAAAGCAGTGCACTTACTTCAGTCAGAGATTGCTATACAGCTTGGTGAAGAGCTGCACTACTTTATACAAAACACAGACTGAAACTAACACTGCATAATCTATCAGTCATTACACGTTTATGTGTCATACAGTGACACTGACAATGTCTCCTTGTAAACTTCCCTTCTTCCCATCAATAAGCAAACACTTGAAACCTGTCCACATTCCTCTGCAAGCCACTTTCACACACGCTTACAAACACACGCATAAGCCGTTTCCTGCCCATTGCTGCACAGTTCTGAAGTGACACAAGTTTCTTTCCTGACAGAGATAAGATTGTTTCCTCTGTCTGACGCCTTGAAAAGGCTATAAAAGAGGTTGGCAGATCTCATCTCCCTGCTCTCTTCCCACAGTATCCTGTATTAAAGGAACAAAATACTTACAAAAAAGAATCAAAAACCAAAGTATGCATGCAACATGGAAAGCAGTGACTCATCTATCCTGACATCTCTATCTGTTTTATCGTGTTTTTTTGTTTGTCTTACAACACTGCAGCTATCACTGATGGGAGGGAGGGTAACTGACTGTTAGAAAATGTTTATACATGGAAGTTTATTGCATAAAGATTCATATCATGCAAATGCTGCAAAAAGAAGAGCCACGGTTTATGAGAACTTTTGAATATAAAGATCTTGTTTATAACACTGATGTGTTATACTTGTGTATTTAATATGCATTGTAATTAAGAGCTCTTTTTCAAATTTTTGTATTTGTAACTCTCAGTAAACAATATTTTCATTGAATTTTGAACATAAAATAATCAAATTGTACTTTATTGTGGTTTCCTTTTTACTGATGAGAATACCAAGCATACAAAACATACCAAAGTGTATTAGTTTGTTATATTACTGCTGTGTGGCAATGCAGCACAGACTTCCAATTACTCTGTCCTTAGAGCTGCATTACCACACATTGTTCCAGTGACTCTGACAACAACAAACACAGACATGGAGTTCATTCTGGGGGATTATCTAAATTAAATAGATTTCAAATCTGCACGCTGATTTTCATGTGGGAATGAACAGAAACCAATAGCTGGCTGGACAGTAGGAAAGGTACATTTAAAAAAAAATCTCAAACATTGCCAGACAAAGCAGTGCCCCTATTTCATGTAGCCCAAAGGACACATGATTTATAGTGATAGGGCCTAAACAAGCAAACCCACAGGTGTCAGCTTTAAAGTAACAGAATACCAAGCAGCAAAAGGACCAAGCATTCAAATGTCACATGTCCAGTTATGAAATGTTTCAAATGAATGCAAAGAAGAATCTAAAACTTGATAAGAAAGTATGCTGGTTGACTGCTGTAAGTGTGTTTATACAGGTTTGAAGAAAAATACTGCATGCTCTTACCCTTTTAGAAATCTGGATATCCATCATGAAGAAGTGCACATGTTTCTCTCCTTTGTTCAATGCCAGCTTCTCTGTAACGACTGCAACCAGCATGGCAGTGCAGGCAACACCCTAAAACCCAGGACAGACAGAGCTCTTAGTAAGGTTTCTGTCTCCTCAACACATCCTCAGTGATTATGTAAGACTGATCCAGAATACTGAAAACAAGACTCAAGTACACTTGTCAGCCTGAATTTGACGAGGTCCTCAGCAGTGGGTGGTGTGTCTTTTGCTCCTTTATTATCCTCTAAGGAAAGAACTTATTCAGAAAACTCATACCTAATATGGTTTAATAATGGTCTAATAAATCAAAATTATATTTATACAAAAAGTTCAATGCTTAAACAGGCCTCAGTGGTATTAAAATAGTGCGATTTTCCTCTGAGAATAGCTTTGTGCTATTCCCAGATAGGGAGTTACAGAACGATGGTGAATATTCAAATGGATCTCAAAGCAAACACATCTATAAAAAGATGCATCAGTGGAGAAATAGACAAAACACTGCACTCATATCCATTATGGATGAAGACAAACGTTTAGCAGTTTTTACCTGTTTTCCTCTTTTCAGCTTGCATTAGAAAGAGAGAGAGAAAGAAGGGAGAGAGAGACCAAGCATGAGCAATAAAGCTTGAGCCAGAGTTTTGAAAGATATATTTATCCTTCATTCCACCAGCCACAAATATCTATCATTACAACGTCTGCTAAACCTGGGAGGTACAAACTCTTTCCTTGGATCCATCCACACACAGTGATGGGATGCAAACAGTGGTGTCAACCCCTTAACACAGCTGCAAATTGAGTTATGGCTGGAGAGAAGCCAAAGTGCTGAACATTGAGGCTTTCAACCACATTACAGGTGTGAGTATCACCCCAGTTGCTAGCTCGCAGAGCTGCCCTGATGGGAGTAGGAAATCTATTTTTTTTCCAAACCCTGGGCACAGGTTGGCACACCCTCCTGTTGTAGTGGTGCCAAAGGCAATAAACCACCTAAAATGGATATGGTGGAAAGTTTTGCCTTATAAGGGGGGAACTTAATGAAAACAAGGGAGATGGAGAAAAAGAGAGGGAAAGATTGGGAGGACTGTTTTCCACTCTGTCACAGAGGTGTCTAAACCGGACTTGTGCCCACAACCAGAGCCATGGCCGAGATTCTTATCTGCTTGTACCAGAATTCAAGGCAGCAACAAAACGTGTTGCCATTTCAAACACACAGCCACTCCTCACTTGCCCTCGCTTGACCTTTCCCTCCACCTTTTTTTCAGCCTTAACTTACCAACATTTTTGCATTAACATAAAAAATGCAATATTAACTTGTTGTAAGAAAAACACTACACTTTAAAAGGTTCATATTTGTCTTTTTTGCTCCCTTCCACATATAGTATAATAGAAAATTTGGACCTCAATGCAATTCTCTACCTTGCTTTCTCTCTGGGGCACTATGGCACACTCAGCAGAACCATCACACTTCACACAGATCTTTGTACAAACTGCACAGGGTACACTGCATGCTGACAGCTTCCCTCCCTCAGTCTTTTCATGTGAGTGCCTGGTAGTATCAAGGTCCTGCAGAAGTACACTCTGTCAACTTACAGCTGTGATCTAAATCACACACACATGGGAAGGAAGGCATTCAAGGCAAGAAGAATTTAATGTATCCAAGATAACTAGTGGAACAGTACAGAATAGGCTGGATTGCAAACAATGGAGAAGTGAATTGAACCAAACTGAACTGACCTGAAATGAAATAGGAAAAATTAAATAGGAAAATGGAGGAAGAGTTGTTGCTGTGGAACAGAAGGAAATGAAGCAAACCAGAGAGGATGCCATGGAACACTGTGCAACAGAACATAAAGTATGAGAAAGTACAATGAAATAGAACAAATCACGATACAATACGTGGAGGAGGGATCAAATAAAAGTTTGTAAAACCAGGCTGAAATACATCAGAATACAGGAATTTAATAAAACGGGCAAAAGAAAAAGCATAATGAAATGTGACAGAACAGAAAAGAAATGGAACAAAGGTGAAGGGGAAATTGTGGGAAATTTTGACCTTTTTAGAGAGAACACAGTGTGACAAAGTGAAAACAAAAGCTGCAGAACCTCTTATTTTTGCCCGTTATAGGGTTTCTGTGTTCAGATAGAAGTGTAACAGGTGGTTTCAGTGGGAACAAAGACAGAAGCAAAACAAAGATAGACAACCTCCACTCCCTGTACCTATCGAACCAAGGTTTACATTTTTGTGTCTCACAATTACAGTTAGGTCCATAACTATTTGTATAATGAGACAGTTTTTGTCACTTTGTCTTTGTACACTACCACCAGTGGATTTTAAATCAAACAGTCAAGATGTGATTGAAGTGCAGACTTTCAGCTTTAATTCAAAGGGTTTTATAAAAGAAGTAATTGGAAAACTGAATGCCAAGCAGTTTCATGGCCAGGTGAGGCCTGTTCCCTGTTATTCCATGATAAACTAAGCAGAAAAAAAGAGCTGGAGTTGATTCCAAGTGTTGAATTTGCATTTGATGATGTCAGGGTTCAGCTGGCTTGGGGTTGGTTTTGGGGTTTTGTGTTCTTTTTCCTTTGTTCTGTCCTTTCTTTTTTCCTTATCTGCCTCAGGTGGAGTAGCAGGGTGAGCACCGGGCCTGGACTCCGCCTTTGGGCGGAGACTCTGGGAGTGAGCCAGATTGGCCTCACCTGTTGGCCATTGCTTCATCAAGCGACAGGTATAAAAAGTTCCCTGCCAGACTGTCCCAGTTGATACGGTGACATTTAGGCCTCTTAAGTCATAGTCAGTCGAAGTTTCTTGTTGTTTTACTCTGCGGTCTTGCTTATGTTCTTGCTGCTCCTTGTAGGACACCTACCTGTTTCTCGTCAGACCCTGTTGGTGAAATAAACCAGTATTCACTGATTTCTCTTATAACCTCAGTGACTCCTCTCGTCGTTGGCACTACTCAGATCTTGGAACACACACACCTGCCAGCTGCTCACCTGCCTGCCCGCTCTCCACCGGTTGCTCTGCAAAGACATACCTGCTTCTCTGGAACTCCACCCCATTCAGCTAAGACTCAACTCCAAGTAAGAGACGTTTAATGGAACACAGCCCTGGGCTGAACTCGCACATTCCTTTCCGCTGGGATGATCCGTTAACCTGTCTTCTGTCTCTCTTGGCAGAGTGTTTTTGTGAACCCAACCCCCCTCGAGCCTGACTGCCTCTTTAGTCTATGTTAATAGTTCAATCTTTGTGTAGAATAAATCTATCTTTTAAGCTATACTGATTGCTGAGTCTGCTTTGTGGGTCCTGCCAGCCTGAATTATGACAGATGAATTTTTCCTGGAATTCTAAAGATGAGGTCCAAAGAGTTGATGCAAGTGAAGGAGGCCATCATTAGGCTGAAAAACCAATTTAAACTTATCAGGGAGATAGCAAAATCTTTAAGAGTAGCCAAATCAACAATATGGTACATTCCTAAAAAGAAGGAATGACCTGGTCAACCAACAACACCAAAAGGCCTGAAAGCCCACAGAAGACAACTAAAATGCATGATTACATAATTATTTGCATAGTTAAGAAAAATAACTTCACAACATCTAACCTAATCAAGAAGACTCCTGAGGAGGTAGGCATTGTCAAGGTCTACAATCAAGAGACACCTTCATGAATGTAAATGCAGAGAGTTTACAACAAAGTGCAAACCACTGGTTACACAAGAATGGCAAGGCCAGATTAGACTTTGCCAGAAAACATCTAAAAGAGCATACCACATCATCTGTCAAACATGGTGGAGGCGATGTGCTGGCTTGGGCATGTATGGCTGACAGTGGAACCGGGTCACTAGTGTTTATTGATAATGTGACCACTGAAGTCACAGAAAGAGTAGCAGGATGAATTCTCAAGTGTACAGGGTTATACTCTCATTCAGCCAAATGCTGCAAAACTGATCGTCCAGCACTTCACAGTGCAAATGGATAATGACCCAAAGCACACTGCAAAAGCCAAGAGTTTCTCAAGGCAAAGAAATGGGATAGTCGCCAATGACCAAGTCAGTCACCTGTTCTCAACCCAACAGAGCATGCTTTTCAGTTACTGAAGACAAAACTGAAGGCCAAGTATTCATCCAAGTATTAAAAAAGCAATCATTATATTTAAAGTTATGTTAGTTTGTCCAATTACCTTTGAAAATGGGGGACTGTGTATATAAATGGCTGTAATTCCAAAAAACTTAATGCAATACTTTTCTTAAATCCCTGGAATTAGAGCTGAAAATCTTCGTGTCTTTGTCCACATACTTTTGGACCTAACTGTATACTTCTTTTTCCTTCATAATTTTTCTGATAAAAGACCAAAACATCCATTTGATAAAATAAAAAGAATACCTCAACAAATTTTTTGTTTTATTTTAGTATGCCCTTGATAGCTACCTTTTAAGCCCTTTATATTACATAATGAATCTAAAAGAATTTTCAGTACTACACTTTCTCAACAATCAAATCAGCTTAGTTACCATGACTCCAGTGAAGAGACACACGGCCTTGCCACAGTTGGTCTGGGGTGCCACATCTCCATAGCCAACTGTCAGGAAGGTGATAGCTATGAGCCACAGAGCTGTGTCCATCTGACCTGTCAATGCTTCTTTAGTCTGCCTGCAGGAGGTACAATGCAAAACTGAGTCAGATGTGTAATAAAACATGCTATGAGTGCAGATATGAATCAAGATGATAGTTTTTGTTACATTCTTATAAA